>JABUQX010012413.1:0-35053 GCA_015478945.1 Trachelipus rathkii
CTGGATTTCTATACACTTCTGTCCTTTTACTTCGGCTAATTAAGAATAGCATCTATAACGACGAAACTATGGAATTGGTTCGCTATTTAACTGAAATTATGTCCTATTCGGATAGAGAAGCTGAAAATTTATTTCGGCAGGAGCTTAAACTAAAAGCCCACAGCATATTTTAACACAATTAATGCATCATCATGAATTTTCAGTAATCAACGGTATTGACAGAGAAACCTTATGAAGTAACTGAATAACAATAAAAATAAAGTTTTTTTATAAAAAGTAATATTTTCCTGCTTCATAAACATAAGAAAAACATTTACACAATCTTGTTTCCCTTCTAACATCTACTTTCGTCTCCTTACTGACTAAGGCTTATCAATTTACAATCTACTACTTACTGATAAGTGCACTAATCTCACAATTCTTACTTACTATAATATAAAGTATTATTAAATTCTAATACAGTACAAGCATAGATATATATTTTTCACAGAATGTCACGATTGTCGTAACAATCAATGTTCATTTACACTATCTTTAATAAGATTAATGTTTTTTTGTTTTTGTGAAGTGAAGTTTGTTCACAGTAGGAACACTTAAATTGCTTCGCTTATTATAATTTTAGTGTTACACTTAATGATTGTTTCACTATTGGGTTAGAATGTGGTTTTGTTTGTCAGTTTCTGAATTAAACTTTTTCTGGTCAATGGATTAACAGAGATGGAACAAATGTTTGGTATAGAATGTGCCTGTAAATTAATTCTATGATTAAGTTTTTCAGTAAGAGCCTTAAGTGGTTTTTCACTCCGGTGTGGGTTTTCTAAGATGAGTTCAAATAATTTCTGATAAACTTTTTTGATTTGAACACTTAAATGGTTTTTCCCCGTGTGGGTTTGAAGGTGATCTTAAACATTTTTAGCATAAACTTTACCCACAGTTAAACACTGGAATGTTTTTCAAACAGTGTGGCTTTCGATGTGTTCTTTAACATGTTTTAACAACTTATTGCACAATTTCAGACTTAGTGATGGAGTTTTTATTACCTTATAGTTCAACCGGATTTCTTTCTTAATTTTTTTTGCAATCATTATTTGTCTTTTCAATATTTTTATTGCGCTGAATATCTGAACTTAAAGTAGCTTGCTCAATAGTTTTGCTGTGGTAAGGTCTTCTGCTTCAACTTTACTGAAATAAATACAATTGAAACAACTTATGCTCCCTCCCTAAAACTAAATGTGGACAAAATAAGTTTAAAAAAAAAAATAATCCACCCTCATTCTTTTATAAGTAAATAATTTAAATATTGTTGTTTTCCAGAAATTGACGATTACTTGAGATTATAGTTTACCAGTTTTTTGAACAGATTATGAAAGGTAATAACGCCATTAAAAATGACGTCAAATCAGAAATCTTCTAGTTACAAATAATTTTTATGACTTTAGAGGAGGCTCTGCTAGCTAAAGAAGTTCTTGACTCGAATTCCTTTTGTAATACAAATTCTAATTGAAGAATTTCAGTTTTAACTTATGTAGTCAATCATCCTGAAATATTATAATTATCTTTTTTAAATAAGTGAGCACGAAAAGGCACTATTTCTTTATTTTAGAAGATACATACCTAAAGATCCTAGTTTTTCTCTAACTCATAATTTTAGGTAATTGTTGGTAGTTAAATTTTTTTTGCTGCTTAATAAATGCATACGTTAACGAAGTCTTCAAACAGTTTATTTTCAGCAATTATAATAAAATAAGCAAAATCTCTTATTAAATATATATATATGGAGCCTTGTTACATCAGATCAAGGTGAGGGATTCCTGAAAAACAACCCCAGAAAAGTTAATATCTTAAAAGCGGCTATACCAATACTAGAACTATCAGAATTTAGATTCAATTGGATTCCATGATGTTATCGTAAACATCTAGATAAGAAGTCCCAGGGATAGGAAATATAGGTTTACGAAATTATTGTGCTCAATGCCATTTACGATTTGATTAATAATGGAGGTATTGAGGAGATCCAGAAGGTTTCCAGCGTAGGAAACCTTATACAAAATCAAAGACAAAAGATTTAGTAAATATTAGAACATAATTTCTTCGATTGCATAAAATTCATGCAGTGATGAGATAAAGATGCAGACTCTAAAGCATGAGATAAGAAGGATGAGCGAAAGGGGTGCAGTTAGTGTTGTATGGAAAAAGAAAAGGTGAAATAAAGGAGGTAGAAAACAAAGCAGAGCAAAAAATTGGTAAAAAGTGTGAAAAAGTCAGGAAAAATAGAACCTGGACTTGATAGACACGAGTTCCTTGTGAGATTGCGAACAATTTTTTCTTCTGTTAGGACAAATGACTAGGCTTCATTGCCCACCTAGAAGATCTGTCAAATAAATTGAAATATGTTTGGAGTAGAGAAGATGTTCCAGGTAATATAGGTTGGTGTTGGGTTGTAAAGGAGGGGCAATATGTTTGCTGCTTACTCTTTATTTATATTAAATAATTATATATATAATATAATATATTATATTATATATATTATATTATATATATATAATATATATATATATATAGTATATTTATATATTTATATATTGGGATTCGATAGTATCGGTTCGGTATGCCATTTTTGGGGTTGGCTTTACTATGGGATACTTTTACTTTTGGGTGACGAATTATGAGAACTTTTTTAGATTCTAATAATTATTTTCGATATTAAAGGTAGTTGATGGGACGATATGTCATCCGTCAGGGAAATGTCATATTTTTTTTTTCATGTTATGTCCTCGTCATTTCTGCCTATTATTTTGCGGATTAAGTGAAGAACATTAACACAGAACTGGGAGAAGATTATGTTCTGCATCTACTTTAGAACTCTAATTTTAAGTATAAGATTTTTGTATTGTCATGGTAGTAGTACAAGGGATTCTGCCACGAACGTCATATTTTTTCCACCGTGACCTTGTTTTTTTGACCTTGATTTTTTGGGGGCGAATTTACTGACTGACTTTTTGACCTTACTTTTTGGGCTTTGACTTTGATCTCCCATGGGTATTTTTGGCCCGGTATTTTTCGGCAACTAATTTTTTTGCCATAATTTTAGCAACATTCGAAGAAGGGTTGGCGCAGAGTTGCGTCGTACGTATTACCCCCCTAATTTTTTCGGGCATGGTCATTTTGATCCACGGTGATGTTGTTGCTGTCTTGGGGCTTTAGCCTTTTGTGATGTCTTAACATTGTGTTTCGGATACCGCAGACCGAGGTGCGAAGAGCCACCGCGTTTCTCCCGCGTGACGTTGTTCCAATCCGCGAGCTTGTGTCCGCCGCGCGATTTTATATATATATTATATATATATATTCTATATATATATATTATATATATATCTATATATTATATTATATATATATCCCTTACACACGCCCCAACCCACAACCACACAACGCTCTCAGTGGTGCTACTACGCATTTTTCAACATCCTTCATCTGTGCTTAAACTTCTTACAATCAAGCTTACGTCTTCGGTGCCGTTTGCGTTCTATGTTCATATAAAATATAGCCACGAAAAGGATCGAATACCACTTCGGCAATTTAAGACCTTTAGTCACCATCTAATGTGAGTCTGGTATAAGAATTTATTGAATAGGTAATTTTAGGCGTAAAGTGGAGCTAATAATATAATTAATAATAATTATAATATATAATTTATTATATATATATATATATATATATATATAATATATTTATTTTATATATTTATATATATATGCTTTATCTGCCTCTAAACCATGTAAAAGGATTTAGATATGAGGAGTCAGCAGTGTCAGCTGGCCCTATTTAATTGAATTTTTTGTGGTGTTCAATTATTTTATTGATGTTATTTTTGAACGAAACGAAATAGAATTGATTATTTTTAATTATTTTATTATTTGCGTCCTATTATTTTTATTTTTATTTTTGGTTTAGGTAATAAGAAGTAACACGTTTCTTTTTACTGTTCCAGTCAAGCCATACATTAAAAGGAGCGAGAGAGGAGAGAGGAAGAGAATGAGAGGAGAGAGAGAGAGAGAGGAAGAGAGAGAAGAGAGAGAGAGGCAGATATATATATATTTATTATATATAATTATATTATTATTATATATATTATATATTTCCTTGTTGACCTTGATATTTGGCATTGACGTTGCCGGATATCCTATACACTACACTGCCTAATGACTAACTAATACTAACTAACCTGATAAATACTAATAACCTAACCTGCTGACTAATACGCTTACTAACTAACCGTAGCTACAATAGGTCCTACACTTGGCGTTTGCCCTAGCCTCCACCCGTTGCTCATCAGGCAACTGATGCTAGCTTTGGTAGGTATTTGTGAAATGAGGTCATGTAGGTACTGACTGTTGGATTAATGCTAATTATTTCCATCGTGGACAACAACACAAACCCAACATTAACTTATCACACACACACTACGTTAGAATGAATTATACACGAACATTCCTATGAACTTATAAACCATTCACTATGCCTTGCATTTACCTAGAATACTTTATTATACAAGCGTCAACCTCAATACAACCACTTTCTTACTTATACCTTACTATGAACTTACATCATAAGACATTTTCATTACATTTACAATTATACACGTATAACACAGACCTCTTTGGTTTCCATGGGTCAATTTTAGCCACCCTAATTAGGTTATTTAAACTTTTTATTAACATTAAAAAAAACCTATTATTATTTTATATATCTAATATATATTTATTATATATATATATTATATATATTTATATATATTATATATATGAATCATTCATTTTTTATTTCATACTTAACATTTCAGAATCTTTCAATTACTATGGTCATTCATTTTTTTTCATGTTAAACCTTTTTATTTACACTTTTCGCGAACTAAACGTAAAATTCTTAGAGTTTTTTATATTTTCTAGTACTTTTTAATTTATAAATTTTTTAAAAATTGCATGTAAGCAAGAAAAAAACAGGTGTGATATTAAATTTTTTTTAACTACATTCGTCGTTTTATTAAAAAATTACTTACCAGAATTAAGCATAAATCAGTAGAATCATAGAGTGTCCTACACTAGGGGGGATTAGTATGCTTTTGTTTTACTGTTTTACTGGCTCAAATACAAGTTTAAAGTTTAAGTAATGTATTTACTCTGTTTAACTTTATATGTTTTACTGCTTTTAATCACATATTTCTTTACTTTATTCTGCATAATCGTAATCAATAGAGGTGTTACTGCACCTAAGGGTATTGTACGTCGTTTGTTTTACTGTTTACTTGATTTAACTTTCTGTTTACTGCTTTAACTTCTGCTTTTGCTTTACTTTTTGTTTAACCGCTTTAGCTCATATGTTTTACTGTTATTACTCATTATTTATTATTTGTTTTTTTTGTTTTAATCTTTTTATTGTTTTATTATTTTTTTATTTATTTTTATTATTTTTTTATTATTCTATTTTTTATTATTTTTTTTTTTCAATATTAGTATTTTTTTTCATGCCTATTGTTATTATTTTTAGAACACACCATTCCTATGGACTTATACACACATTCCTATGAACTTACTTCACTTGAAACTCTTTACCTGATTATTTAACATTTATAACCACACGCCCCACACACACCCCACAACACCACACATAAGGATGTTACTTACCGAACATTTACTTACCAGCGCTTTCTTACCTCACAGATTTCTTACTACACCACGAGTTTACTTTAATTTACACTTATAACACACACACACCCCAGATTTTTATTACCTCCACACAAGATTTTATTCAAAAGAGATTTCTTACACCATTTACGTATATTTATTAAACATTTTGTTTTAATTTTCGCCTTACATGTCTATATACTCATTCAATATGTAAATTATTTCAGTTTCTACTTTATTAATAAATCAATATTTCTTTGAACAAAGAATTTTTTTATTAACTTACTTTTTGTTTATAAGTTTTATAACTATTCATTTAAAATAATTTCTAATTTCTATGAATTTTTAAAAATTTTTCGTACTTAAGGCATAATAGTAATAGTAAGACCAGCCTAGCACCTTCCTTTACCATCAAAGTATGGGCCACGTTTTTGTTTATTGACTTACTGGCTTTACATAATCTTTAGCTATGTAATAAGTATAAATACAAAATAAGTTCTTTCTGCTAAATAACTGTATTTTATTAATCATCCTAAGTTTTTATTTAAATATAAAATTATTATTAATTTTATTATTTGTTTACAAATATTTCAAGTTTTTTAAATAATTCGGTTTTTTTTTATTATTTTATTTATATTATGGTCATTGCAATCCTCAGGAGACCAACACGCATCCTTAAGATTAGAAATGACCTCTCTCTGTAAATGTGTGAAAATTTTGGCTAATTTGGATATCTTTTTGTATTCGGGCGATTTAAACATAATTCGGTCAATATATTTAAACTTGGACTTTTTCTGTATGTGGTGCAATAATACGGTTAGGCTAATTTGGCCTAATTTAGGATAAGCTTTTGTAGAGGCTATATTAATCCTAATTTAGGGTCAAAGGTAATTCAGTATAGACAGATATGTTTATTATTTTTATAAATATATTTCAACTGAAACATGCTCTGAAACTTTAAGCAGGTAAGAAGGAATGTTTTACTTGTGATTGGTTCGAGTAGTTTTTCCCCTAGTTTAAGCTAACACCAGGGGCTCGCATGAACGCCCTCATCCACCCGCCGCTGGTGCGTCGCGGTCCGCGCTCGGAGCGTCTGAGGGATTTTCGGTTCGGCGCGGTGCGCCGCAGGCGATTTTATTATTTTAATAAATATTTTTAAACTGAAACATGCTGATCGGTAAGATTCTTTAAGCAGGTAAGAGGAATGTTTCTTTCTGTGAGTGGCGGAGTTCTTATCTCTATAATGACCGTATGTGATTGGTCGAGAATTTTTTTAATGTTTTTTTTTTGTTTAAGTATGTTAAAACTGTGATTTTTATATTGACTGGGACTCGTTATTTCAATTAATATATGTAAATATTTTCATTTAAGAAGTAAAATAAGGTATATAAACTTTACTATTAATTAGAATTTAATAATCATTTCTTTGTATTTATATATTTTTATATTATATTATATATTATATTTTTATATTATATATTATTATTATTATTATTATAAGGCCAAATTAAATATAATACAGAGTGTTTATTTACAATGATTTTTATATAATGATTAATCGATATTTTTCGATATTTTATATTTAACATATCACTGATGTTATAAGTATTTTATATTAATTTCTTAATCTTTGCAATATGCATTTTTCTTATTGATCGATTATAGTTTCGTGTTCATTATATTCAGTTACAATATGTAAAAGTCTTCAGATATAATAGTATTTCATTCGGGGTCCTGATAAATACTTTCTTGCATTGTTTTCTAAGTAATAAATGAGTTTCTGTACGTCTATAGAATTAGGAAGCGATGCGATGTAGGTGTAGGATATCAGTTAGGTTTTTCTAAATGCGTGTTTTTGGTATAAATGTATGAATTACGGTTGTATTAGATAATACATGTTCTTCATCTGTTTACATTCGTTCGTCTTAGTATATTTATCTGCGCTAGGCCTGAAATGTAGAATCAAGATGTAGGTTCAAATACGGTTGTTTCATTTTTTCTCTCTTTTCAAGCTGATTATGTTTTGATGTTTATAATGCAAGTAAGTTTGCTTATGTGGTTTCGACAGGCTATAGATGTTTGGTCATTAAGCTGACTTGGTTAAAGTATTCGTAGCCTCATAGTGATGATTACAATTAAAGTAATTCACCTGATCATGAAATCGATTTGTTTATAATGGTGAATGGTAGCACACTTAAATTCAATGCCCATCGGGTTTTCTTTTATATAAGAATGAACCTCTTCCGGGGATCTTGATTCATGGATAATGTCTGGATTGAGGTATAATTGTTAGGTGATTCATGGATATACACCTTAGTGAATAGAATTTTTAAACAGAGACTTGTGCACCGTTAAAGCTAAAGCGAGTATGATTTTAAATGAGATTTGGGTTAAATGCATAGCTAAATATAATTTTGTCAATCAGAGGTAAGTTTTAGGATTAAAAACATGTTTTTCATAGTAACTAAAAAGGCGATAAATAATTTCGACATAAATAGAGGCATATTAGAGATAAGGATTACTCGTATAAGACGGTAAACATTTCTTCTTTACTCTTAAAGGATCTTAACAGATCGATGTTTCAGTTGAAATATAGTTATAAATATAATAATGGCTGCGGCGACCGCGCGGGCGGGAAGGGAATATTGCCCTAGCGGGCACGCGCGGGCCGGGACGCAACAGCGGTGCGGGGTTGGCTGCCTTTTGCGGGTGGGGCTATGCTGGCCTGTGATTAGCTTAATGAACTATGGGACAACTACTCCCCCGACCAATAGTAGGAAGGCACTTTCTTCTTAGCTTAGGTTTCCGTCAGATGTTTTTCGTTTTGAATATATTTATAATAATATAATGATTTGTTATAGGAATTACCTTTTGACCTGAAATTAGGATTAAATTAGCCCGTCAACAAAGCTTTCTCAATTTAGGCTAATTTAGGCCTAACGTAGTTTATTGCACCACTTTTACAGAAAAGGTCAGTTTGAAATTTTTTTGACTGGAATTGGTTTAAATCGCTCGGGATAAAAGCGTTATCCTAAATTTAGGCTAAAGTAGTTATTCACCATTTTACAGAGAGGGGTCAGTTTGTATCTGTAGGGTGCGGGTGTTGTGTTTCTCCTGTGGTTGTCATGTAAAGATAAATAATAATTATAAGAAATCGATTTTTTAAAACTTTGAAATATTTTTGTTAATATCGAGTGAATAATATCAATTAGTGATAATTGTTATTTTTTTTTTTTTTTTTTTTAAAAAAATAAAAACTTGAATGTTAATAAATACATGTTTGTTTAGAGAGAAGAAACTTATTTTGTTATTTATACTTTTCAACCAGTATTTATGAATTTTTCAGAGAAAGTGGATAGCTTGATGTTAGAGGGGTTGCTAGGGGTGGTTTACTGATTTACTGTTTTGCTTTAAGGTACGTAAATATATGTTTTATAAATTCATAAATTTTGTAAAGTTATTTTAAAACCTTTGATAGTTCTAAATATTTAGAACAAAAAGTATGACAGTAATGTCATGGAGTGTTCAAGAGAAAGCATTCATCTGGATGGAAGGATTTAAGACTTTGAAATAATTTTAGCTTTTTGATGAGTATATATGTAAGTCTTATTAAAAAATTGTTTTAATAATTATAGTTATGTGTGTAATAAATCTGCGTTGTAGGTATCTGTGTTGTGTAGTAATTCTGTGGTGTGTGTGTGTGTGTGTGGTGGGTGTGTGTGTGTGTGTATAGTGTATATTTTAAATCTGTGTGTGTGTGTAAGTATCTGGGTGAGATTGTAAGTTTAAAGGGCCCTGCCCCCGTGTTGTAAGTATTCTTGTGCCGAGTGTAGTATCTGTGCGTGTGTGTGTGTGTTGTGTGTAGTGTGTGTGGTTATATGTAAATGTAAGTGTCTTGGGTATGTAAGATGTCTGTGAATGTGTGTTAAGTGTCTGTAATGTGGTGTTATATGGCATATGGATGTGTGTTCTAAATAATATCAATAGGCATGAAGTATTTCTTAAATTAGAACAACGAACTTGCATACCTGTATTCATTCTGGTAGGATACTCAATAAGCATAATGTCTAAATAAAAAGTTATTAAAAAATAAACAACTAATAACAATAATATATGAGTTAAAACAGTAAACATATGAGTAAAGCAGTAAAGCGAAAGTTAAGCAGTACGCAGAAAGTTAAAGCCAGTAGCAGAAGTTAAAGCAGTAAGGTAAACAAGCGTACTACTCTTGGTTTAGGTACACTCCTTTGATTTCTGATTTCTGCTTTTCAGGTATGTCATGTTAATAAAAAGAGAGTGAAAGTACACCAACCATGGTATGGATTTGTAATTAGCAGAAAAAAATGGTTTAGCATAAAAAGTAAAACAGCCTACTATCTAGGTGTTAGTAAATCTATTGATTACTGAATTTCTCCTTTAAAGGTCTGTTGTATATTGTATAAAAAATTTCAAACGAATTGTTTGAATAAATGTTTATATATACCTCTGGTTTTTTTTCTTCTTAATGAATTTTTAAAATTTATAATTAAAAGTCTAAGTAATTGATAAGGTTGTAATGAGTTACAGTTTTAGGTTTCGCGAAAATGTTTTTAATAAAATGTTTAGTCTAAATTAGGGTGGGCTAAAATTGACCATGGAAGACCAAGGGATGGTCGTGTGTTTATCGTGTGTATAAGTGTAATGTAAGTGTAGTGTGTGTGTGAGTGTAAGTGTCATGGTGAACTGTGTGTATAGTGTAAGTGGGTGGTGTGTAGTGTATGTGTGTTGTGCGTTGTGTATAAGTGTAAATGTAAGTGTTCAAGTGTATCAGTGTCATAGTGAATGTGTGGTCTAAATAATAGGAAGTGTGATTGTGAATTTATCTCCAAGTGACATAGCCAATGTATGTATATTGTTAGTGCGGATAGGTATTCCTGCGCATACGTGTGTTAGTATAAGTGTGTGTGTGTGCTATGGTCTGTTAGCTGTAATCAAAATAGTTAATTATTGCTTAAATTGTAATTTTAAGTTAAGGGAATGATGGCAAGGTCTATTTGGGACAATTTGGGACAGAGATAAGTCTTCATAAAATGTTTTCTGTCTGCCTATGCAAGATAAGTTATACGAGTGTCGCAGGAGAAAATGAAAGTTGTAAAAAAATTACTTCTGTTGGATAATCATATTTCAACAATCTAACATTTATATGTTTAAGGTCCAATATTTTTTTTAATTTTAATGTCATTTTGTGAGTTTCATTTTGTTTAAAATTCTACTCTAATACAACGGAGAGCTCTGAGAAGCAGGTTAATTTATTAGTATTTTTAGTGATCATGAAAAAAATTGGGCATAGGTCTTTGAGAGCGAGTCAAATTTAGATTTATTATTAACAACACTATTTATCATGAATAGCAATATACTTACATGACTTTCTCTGCGTTACCTTTAATATTAACATATATAATCGAAATTAACCTTTGATCAAACTACGATCCAAGAAATTTTTTTTTTTAAATTTTGTATTTGATTTCCATTGTTGGTTACTTGAAAGGAATCATTTAGATTAAGTCTTATGAGATAACAACAATGATTTTGCTAACTGAAAATTTTACACCTGCTATTTAAAACAAAGCTTTCTTAATGGTTTTACCTGCCGCATGAAGATTTGGACACGGTAAAATATATAAAATGCTCTAAAAATGATATATTGAGGGATACATTCCATTCTTATAATCTGTAATGTAGATTGACATAGTTGTGCCTGTATTTTTCCAATTTGCTAAATGAAATGATTAAGACTTAATATTACTAATTATATACTACATTATATATTTTGAAATTGTTTATTTAGTTAGGCAGTATTTCGTTATTATATATATTACTATAATAATTTACTACTAAATATTTATATATATTATATATACATATATATTACTTAATATAATATAAATATATTACATATTTATATATATAACTGATATAATTGATTTATAATATACTATTATATAATATATAGGTATAAAATAATATTAATATTATATAATAAATTATATAACTATAATTTTAAACATATTTAATAATCATATATAGATTTTATATATTATATATATATCATTATATATATATATATATTAAATATATATATATTTACAGGACACACTATATAAGACGTCCATATTAAAAATTATCAAATATTTCTATTTCTTTAAATTTTTCTTTATAAGACTTCACATCCAATTCTCTCTCCTCTCTCTCCCTCTCTCTCTCTCTTCTCTCCTCTCTCTCGCTCCTCTCTTTCTTATCTCCGCTCCTCTCTCTTCTCTTCTCTTCCTTCTCTCGAATATTTTACAAGTAGTAAATTCAAGAAGAATTTTTTTTTCTGCCGAAAAAGGAAAGATCGAAGGAAAGCATTTCTATGTTATTTTGAGTTATATACAAATAAGGAAATTTAAAATTTGCTCATGCACTGAGGAAATTTACAATTTCCTTATATGATATATATTTAATATTATATAATATATTATTATTATATTATATAAATATTAAAATTAATATATATATTATATATTATATATTATATCTATATTATATATATTAATATTATATATATATATATATATATATATATATTAATATATATTATTTTATTATATTATAATATTATTTATATATTATATTTATATTAATTTATATATATATACATTATATATCTATATTATATTATATATATATATTATATATTACTGCAATGATAAAAACTGGTTGATAACGATAAACATGTGTAGAGCTTTTGGTTAGACTCATTCATGGCCACTTGAAAAAATGTAGGGTCTTTATTCTGTAAAAGGCACTTGTTTTCTAAGTTATGTAAATTATTTGGATGAGTCATCGTAAAATAGGGTTACTAAATATTATGTCTGCTGATTCTAAATTGATCAACTCTGAGGGAATTCTGGTAGATTTATTAAGGTTTAACAGGATTTGTTTGACTGATAAGAGTCCAAGTTTCAAATTTATTTGATAATAAGGTCTTAAGTAGTTCACATTGGAACCCAATATAAGGTTTTTTATATGCATATCTGGGGAAATATTTTAGCTTGATTTATGTTCATGTTAGTGTTTTGTTTCATTCACAACTAACTTGAACAGCGTCAAAGCATTCTTGAAAGTTTGTGAAATAGACCTAGCAATATTCATAGAGATTTACATTAGTAAAGTTTGCCTTTTAAGAATTGAGTTAAGAACATGCCTCTATAAGACTTATATAGTCTATAATTAATATTGTGCTCAAGTCTGACCCCTTATCTAAGATTAGGGACAATAATGTTTGGACAGCTTACTAGTAACTGCTAAGAAAATGATTGTGATTTTCTAAATGTGTGGGAGATTAGAGATTGAAGGAACAACTTAACTATTATGAAAATGTATATTTTCATAGAGGGAAATGTTTCAGGTTTTTTTTAAAGTTTTATCTCTCGACTTTATCGAGAAGTGTAAGTTTTTCATACTAGAATATGTGGGAGAACTTAGAAGCACACAATAAAAAATATAAAAAAATTATTTTTTAGGATTGAGAAAATTTGATAACAGAGTAGTTAGGTATAATGTTAGGAATGATTTGATCTTGCTATAATTAACTTTAATTCCATTTTGGTAGCAATTTTAAAATAGGTTGTAAATTCCCTCAAGTTAGGTACTAGGTATATGTATGACTGGGTAATAACAGTTAATATGTGATTTTTTTAATTATTTTGAAAATTATTGTATTTTATTTTATTTTATATTATTATATATATTCATTGATATGTGTGTCACAGTTAATTTTAATAAGAAAAATTACATGATTCCCCAGATTAAGTCACACTCTCCTTCAACATTACTTTTCGTTGACCATATCTTTTTACAGCACGATATATTGACCTTCTCAGCTTAAAGTTAACTGCTCTTGAATTCTAGTATTCACAAATCCACCTATAGCTCTCGTTGCCACTAGTTTACTCATCAACGAATCTTCTAACTCCTTCTCTCTACCTACTCTTCTTCTCTCACTCCAAACCACATTACTTAACCTTTACCCCCACCATCTCGTCCTTCCCTATTTTCCTTTCGCTTTATTTTATCAATCACAGAAAAGAATAATCAAGTACATTTTTCTAAATACATCCATCACCCGTTTCACCTCTTCTCATTCTAACATTCCATTGTAACTTCCCATTACGATTCATACATTTTCGCGGAATCAGAACAAGGTCACTTTATCGGGCGATCACGATTCAAGGTTGCGAGGGCATGCATAAGCATCTTTAGGTTAAGTATGTGTAGATGGTACCTCCAACCATACTACACGTTATACTTAGTAGTCTCTCATACGACACTCAGAACTATACGCAGGTGTGAGTATTTCTCCCCTTTACACTCATGGGATATATGAATAATAAGGTTTGTTTGAAATAGCAATCTAGTGTTTTTGTTGATCTGATGTGACAGACAGTCATTCCTGTGTAAGAAGTACTGGATATTCGAGGGAAAAGGTCGGCGAAACAATTGGCACGGAGTCTCATGAGATGTATCTACACCCCCAAATGCCCTCAATGGCGTTAACTCTCAGGCGGCTTCCGATCGTTCTCTCTTTTCTCTCCTCTCTCGCTCTCTCTCTCTCCTCTCTCTCTTCTCATCTCTCTTATATATATATATATATATATACTATATTTATATTATATATATATATATTTATAAATACCTTTATATATCATATTTATTATATAATATATATTATAATATATATATATTATATATTTATATATATATTATAATATATATATATTATATTATATTATTATATAATATATATTTATATATAATATATTATTTATATATATAATACTTATTATATATATATATTATATATATTTTATATTATTAATAATTATAATATATATTCATATTATTATATTATACTTACTATATACTATATCATTGATAAATTACCTGCTTATACATGAACTAAATACTAACACAACACATTGATTTTTGAGTCTCCGTAAACTCTTTTCAATTAAACTCGGTCATTCAACTCTGATCCTCCCCCAATTCTCTCACCCTCCTTCCTTCTACCCCCCCCTACTCTCCCTCTCACACACACAAACATCCCACATAAACACTTTGAGAGTGCAGCGTCTAATTTTGGTAGTTTTGGTAATATATATATATTATTAATATTTATATTATTTTATATTATTATTATATATATATATATATCTATATATTTATATCTATATATATTATATTATTAATTTTTTATATATTATCTATCCTATATTAATTATATTCTATATATATATATATATATAATCTATACTTCTATAATATATAATATTAATATACATATATAATATTCATTATAATAATTATTATATATTATATATATATATAATATATTATCCTATATATTATATTATATATTATTAATATATTAATATATTATGTTATATTATATCATATATATATTATATATATATACTATTATATACACTATCATTATAAATATCACACTACTTAATACATTATTATAATATAATATTATATATATATATATTATATATATTTACTATTATATATATATATATATATCTCAATTATATTATCTATAATTATATTATTATATATAATTATATATTATATTATATATTAAAGATAATTTACCAACTCCTTGATGATTCTTCATCTCCCGGATTAGATCCCGGGCCTCTGCGAACGGTATGCAAGCGTGTTACCACTGACCAACGACAAGCTATAAAAGATACGCGACTTATACCTATGAAGATGTGCTCTATTCATAGGAATAGGACCCCCCTATTGCTAGGACAGATACCTTTAGCATCGGCTCTCCGCTCCAACTTCGGGTCCAAATGGCAACACAGGACCTCATGTACAGGTAGACACTCTAGATCGGGAGTATTTTTTGTATAGATGTCAATACTGCAATTAACAGGCAGTTCACTTTGTATAGCATATAAACACTCCTTGTAGTTGATTCTTTCACTTTACCATGATTAGATCCCGGGCCTCCTCCGCGAAGGTTAAAACAAGCGTGTTTATCACTTTGACAAATGAATGAGCTAAAAAAGATTACGCGACTTAAACCATATGAAAGAGTGCTCTATTCCAATTAAGGTATAAGGGACCGCCTATTGCAGTGACAGATACCTCATAGCCCACCGCATCTCCGCTCATCCACTCGACGTCAAAGTTCAAAAATGGATCCTCATTTAAGGAGACCCCTCTACGATCGTAGTATATTTGTATTTGATCGTCATACTACCTACAATTAACCCCTATGTTATCAATTGTGTATATTGAACTGTCAGTTCAATTGCAGTATTTACATCCTATACACAAATATACTCCGATTAGAGTGTCCTTACATTTGGTCTCTGTTTTGACTCTTGACTCCAGTGTCCCAGGCTAGGATAATAAAATCTTGTCCTTGCATAGAGCGGTCCTTATTCCTAATTGAATAGAGCACTCTTTCCTAGGTTAAGCTCGCAGTATCTTCTTTAGTCTCATCATTTGGTTCAAGTAGGTAAACACGTCTTGGGCTATCCGTTCGCGAGGGCCCGGTGATTCTAATCTGGGGAAGTGAGAATCATCAGAGTTTTGTTCCTTTGTTTTTCTTTTATATATACTTATATTATTATATATATATATTAATAATAATATATATATATATATTATATATATATATATATATATATATTATATATATATATTATATATATATTATATATTTTGGGCCCGGAATCTAATCCTGTGTAAATAGAATGAATCACTCAAGGGAAGTTTTTCTCCTTACAATATGAACGCCGGTTAATTGCTAGATTTATATATATATATATACTACTTATATTATATATTAATATATTTATACTACTTATTATTTATAAATATTATATATCTATTTTATATATCATATTATATATAATATACTTATATTATATTATATATTATTATATAAATCATATTATATTACTATATATATTATATATACTAATATTATTATATATATATATTCCCATACACCTGGTGAATCCGACGGCTATGCCTGAGATTTTCTCGGATATTAATATATAGTTGCTGGACCGAAAACCCAGCTACCATATATATTTATATATATATTATATATATATATATATTATATATATTATATATTTTTATATTATATATTACTATATATATTATATATATATATATATATATATATAATATATAATATTATAATATTCTATCTTATAAATTATATATATATATTACGTGGACATCAAGATTATGTTTTTATTTATACTTTGTAATATTAGACATTAAAATGCTTCTTTACCTCGCGAGCATTGCCCATCTTTCGGTGGAGGGGGTCTGACTGATGGCCGAAAGTAGAAATTTCCCAGAATTCTTTCATTTAGTTAGCGACCGTAAGAACCTATCAGAACCTATGAACTGTGATCGAAAAGTTGTTGTCTTCAACTTGTGAAAGCTTTCTTCTTTAGTTAATCTTTACTTAGTAATTGGACCTTTCTGAGCTAATTTGGAAAATAAGGTATTATACGACCTGTGTCAAGAAACCTTGTTAATATAAAAAACCTCTTAAAAAAACCATTACATTGTCTTGATAAATCCTAATCCTAACCTCCTAACTCTAACTCCCTAATCCTAACCTACTACTAACTTAACCCCTATAACTTTTAATTCTACTAAATTTAACCTAACCTGAACTTAACTTTAGTTCCTAACCTATAATAACTTTAACCTTATACCCTAACTAACCTTACTACTTCTAATCCTTTAATTTTGAAATAAATACTAAAATATTACCAAAAATTAAATATTACTGTTATAATTTTAAAGGGGGGTTTGGGGAAATCTCAAACCCCTCACATGACCCCTATTATATTTATCTCACACCCAATCTTATTTATGATCATTTATTCCAGTCATTCCCCCTTTTTTTACCTTGTTTAACACACCGCTCACAGGCCAAAGCCTTATTCAAGGGTAGGGGTGTGTGTTTCAATTCTATACATTCTGAGTAGCGAAGCCATAGCTATAAAAGTCGAAACATATGTCAATTACATACCCAGACATTTATATGCATAACATTAAGATAGTATTCTTTAATTGTTTGGCCTTCTGTTGTGTATTCATGATGCACATTTATTACTTTATCCATACTATAAGTATTATTAATTGCATCGTTATTTATTTTTTCAAGCGCAGTGTGTTTCTATTTATAAAAACCTACATAAATTTAGAAATTCTAAAAGTTTTCTAATTAAAAAATTGTCTCATAATTTAATTTTGTAAAAGTTTCTTTAAAATATGGATTTTTAAATTTTCTTTAAAACAGAGATCACGTCACACCTTTCTCCTCTTAACATGCACACACAAAACACACTGGACAACAATACACAACACCAAAGTACAAATCACTCCAAGCTCCAAGCAACAACAACATTACTGCTACCTCTCCTATCAAATTATTTATTCCCTGTAGTTTTAATTCAATTACTCCAAGCTAGAGAATGGTAAATACTTATTTTTCTCTGTACAATTTTAAGTGCTTTAAAACGAGTATTTTTCAGATATATTTATACTATATATAATTATAAAAAATATATAATTTATATATATATACTATATTATATATATATATATATTATATTATATATCGTCTTTGGTTTCAAGTTACATTCTGTCAAGTACAGTATGTTCTAGAATGGTTTCAGCTCCTCAAGACAAGACTCGAAATGAAGTACAATTTACAAGTAACAATACATGGTATTAAATTACAAGTACTTTACATGAAAAACTGCAAAATAATACAATATTATATCTTATATATATATATATATTAATATATATTACTATCTCTTCATGTATATATATATACTATATATTATATTATAATATATATTATATACATTATTATATATATATCTATATTAATATAATATTATATAGTATATATTATATATATATATTTGATATTATAATATTATATATATTATTTCTTATCATATATCAGGTTTGGGTTCAAGTACATTTTGTTAAGTACAAGTACTCTAGAATTGTTAGTACAAGTTACAAGTACAAGTACTCTAGACTTTGTTCAAGTACAATTACAAGTACATAGTACATGGTATCAAATACAAGTACTTTTATGAAAACTTGATATATACTATATTTATATTATATTATTAATATATATATATATATATATAATATATATATTATATATTACTATTATTATATCTTTTATAATTATATTATATACTATTATATTATATATTTATTATATATATATATATTATATATATATTATATATATCCTAATATTATATAAATATATACTATATATCATATTATATCTATTATATATATATCAATTATATATACTATATATATATATATATATATTATATATAATATAATATATCATTACCCACTTCTTCTCTCCAAGACTGGTCGGTAAGGTGCTTACACATGCACCTTTTTTAGTGCAACTCGTCTCGCCAATTAGATACATCTCCCATAGAGCGTCATGGAAACTGCGGCTCGGACCCTCACCTATGCGATCCGTCAATGTGGGGTTCATCCCTTGGTCCAGGTGGGCTACAACCATAACCCCTGCACAAACACCGCCACTTCACTCCTGTTCACTGCTACCTCTTTTCGCCTCTGCCAACCACATTTTCTTCGTCCAGGCATTCCCTTTACTGATCAAATTCCACTTTTTTCCTTTCGGCCTACCAGCCGGTTTTATTCCCAGCACATCTCACCACTACACACTTTATCAACGGACTATCATTATATCCTTTCCATATGACCCAATACCATCTCAACGTACTTTTTATTTATTCTCTCATTTATACTCCTTTCTTCATCCACACAACTCTCTAATACAGTTCATTCCAATTTTATCAATTTTCTCCCACCGAAACTCCCCTAAGATTGTCCATATCTGAACACATTGTAACCCTTTGATCTATTCCTCTTATTCCAGACCATCGCCTAACTACCATACATTAATATAGTAAAACAGCCATCATGTAGGACCCTAGCTCACTCAGACCTAGTCCCCTAACATCCACCAACGATTTAATCTGCACTCCAGCCACTTCCTGAGATTCATCAAATTTCTACTCACACCCTGCAACATCTCGTTTCTTTTCATCCAAACATATTCCTTAATTATTTTACTCAGGACCTTGGCCCCAGCTGCCCACTCTAACATATACTTCACACCGCAGGATTGTCTCTCCACCTTCACAACCATAACCTTACTCTTATCTTGTTTACTTTTTAAGTTCCTCTCCTTTTATACACCCTGCAACCTCTCTTCTCTCTTCCTCTCTCTTCTCTCTCTCTCTTCTCTTCTCTCTCTCCTATATATATATTTTCCTTTTATTAATATATTATTTATATTATACTATATATTATATATATATATATATATATATTATAATACCCTATATATTATATATATATAATTATATATATATTATATATTCTTATATATAAGAACGACTTTTTGTCTGCCGCCACCCCCAGATAAAAAATAAATCCTGGATACGCCACTGTATATATACTATATATAATATTATATATAATATTATATATATTATTATATATATATACTATAAATACGTATTATATTATATATATTATATATATATATTATTACTAATATATATTATCAGTGGCGTACCTTTAGATTATATATTGTGAGAGGATTTTATTTATATATATATATATTTATATACTATATTATATATATATATTTATTTTATATATATATATATTATATTATATATTATATATATTATATATATATATTTATATATATATATATATATATATGGTTTAGATGGAGAGAGGAGAGAGAGAGCTGCGAGAATCGAGAGTGAGAGAGATGAGAGAGAGAGACAGAGAGAGTGTGAGAGATTATTCTGTAGAGTGTTATTTTTTATATGTTATCAATAATTCTTTTTTTATAATTTCCTCATACCCGTTTCGCATGAGCGTAATAGTTTCGTTCTCTGTGGTTCTTTTTCGTATTTTTTCGTTTCGTTACAGCCAAGGTAATAATGTCTTGCCCTAGGCCCTTACATTATTACTATATGGGAATTCAATGTGTTGTTGTGTAAGTCTTGGTGAGCAAAAATATAAAAATCCATGTACGCCAATAGCATTTAAATATTTTTCTCTATGAACAGATGTAGGAAGCAAAATTCCAAATCATTTTAGTTATTATAATCGCTTATTGCTAATGTAGTTTGTTTACTTTTAAATTTATTTTTATTAAATCAGTTTTCTTTTTTTTCACTCTTCATAATTTAAAATTGTAATAGTTTAGTTAACTTTACCTTTAAATTTTATTTTATCTAAAAACTCGAAAAATATTTGGGTAGGATCTACCACCTTATCCTACCCTATGTATTACGCCCCTGATATGTATATATTGTATAATGATCTTATACTATTATATATATATATATATATATATATATATATATTATATATATATATTATATACTTATATTATATATATATTATATATATATATATATATATTATATATATATACATATTACTATAATATATCATATATTAATATATATTTTATATATTATTTATTATATATATTATATTTATATATATATTATATTATATATATCTACTATATAATTTTTTAAAAAATTCACACCTCCACGGGCATTAGCCCTATTCAAGGAGGGGAACTTTCTAGGTAATTTCTACCTAGATCCGACTAGAATTCGAAACCCGCGACCTTTTGCCATCGCGACTCCGTCGCTCTCTGTACCGTTTGGGCCACCTTGGTATTATTAATATAAATCTTATATTATTATATAATATATTTATTATATATAATATATATTAATATTATCATATTTATATATATATAATATATATATTATTATATATACTATATATAATTTTTATTATATATATATTATTAGATATATATATATATATATATATATATACTTTTTATATTATATATATATATATTATATATTATATACTATATATTATTATATATATATATTTATTATATTATTATAATATTTATATTCAAGCGAACCACTGTTAAACATTATGCTACTATTTCACTGTTAACTCGGCTCTTTTCGCTTCTTACCCAAATATTAAGTTTCAAATTCAACTTTGTCCAAATCAAAATAGAGTTTTAATCTAATATAAAATTAAACGAATATGACGAGTACTACCGGAAGGAGAAAAAGCACACTAAAAACTTACATGTTTCAGTGGATAGACACTGATGAGCTCAGCATCGAGACGCTTTCGGCTGGTGAAGAGGCTAGAATGGCTACCACCATTGTGCTTCTTCGGGAATTCCTTGTTGATGGGCATTCGAAAAAAACCGTAACGTATCTATTCTTTGGTTGGATAGCTTCCTGGAGGGGAAGCATGGTGTCTTTTGTTTGGTATGAATAGTGGTGCCCCATTCGGGCTATCGTGAAAACGTTACAGAAACGGAATAAAAAAAAGCAAAAAGAAACACAAGTTCCTCAACGATTGGGGTTATGTACAAGCTAGCCTCGATGCACTATTCCATAACTGATTTCTGTTATTTATAAACGTCTCACGCGTGGAATGGATTTTTGTTTTAATTTGGTAATTCGAGGTGAATTTGAAAATTCTCATCAAGTTGAAGTAGATAATTTCGAATTCAAAAAGATTTTGAAAAAGCAATAAATTGATATTTATAAACTGAGTTATGAACTTTAATAAACCATCATACGCTTGAATTTATTCCTCATACAATCAAACCTTGTTAATCATTTACTCTTTGGGATGTTACTCTAAGTTATGAGCTGAATAGGCGAGTAGGATTATCCATGAGAAAAACACCTTCAGACCGCCCTATTGACTACCTTAAAATATGGCTCACCAGTCCTCTATTGTCACTCTCGCTCCGGGAGGGTTTCTATAATGATGATATAGAGGTTGGCTATTTCAAACATATTGTCTTACCTGCTCCAGCTTGAAGAGCTCACACCGATTAAATTCGTGAACCATTTTTCGAAATACATGAACCGATACATTTGCGAGTCTGTTGAAAGGACCCAATGATCACTATTATATCTTCTCGTTAGGTTTTCGCTAGCATAAGGGAACATAATTAATTTGAAACCATCAGTGTGTATGGTAATGATATATCCCCTTACGGGATCAGGAAAGCGCGGTCCTTAAATAACTTTGTCTCAGAATGCTGGAATCACTACTAGGCTTCGCTCATAGATAATAATTTAATGATTCGGCCAGTTGCTTTTACCGTACTGCCTTTCCCGTGTGTGCATGTTTAACATATTACCACGTTAAGCTCTCGAGATTCGTAACTCGAGTTCTACAATTTAAAATTAGTAATCGTGGAGGAAGTAAGGGATGGATTCTATCCTCTATCCTAGTTTTGAATTCTAAGTTCTGAACCTGCAGTTTGGCTATCAAAAATCGTGAACGTATGTTTATCGACCATTCTCTCACGTGAAAAAACTTGTGCACTGGAACCACATAAGAAATTTCTACAATAATCCATAGAGGACCGAATTTTTCATTTTGTTACGTAAGATATGACTCAAATTTACCAACAATGCATGCTTTGCATGGAAGAGAATGGTGCGCGGTCGGTAACTCTATGTATTTGCCGATCGGGAGATCGGACTGGATCCAATATACCTATGTCGTTTTCACTTGACCACGTGTGTGGTTTCGTTTAATTAATCGCTCGATTATCGAGATCCTCTCTCCTGTGTATTAAGCGATACACGACCATAACGTTCAGCATTATTGTCTCCAATAAAAATGAACTCTTTTTTTTTTTATCCTATCTCGTGTGAAAAGACATTATGATGGCATCGAATGCTAGACATATTATGAAGGATGGAATAAACTAGTTTTTGCATAATACTTCACCTCTTTATAGAATTGATACTGTTACTTATTATCATGTGGGATATTCTCTTGTGAATCAAAAAAGCTAGTAATAATATTAACACTGTGTTGCGGTAGTTATATAAGGTTAATTAGTTAATGTAAGGTCAATTTTATAACTGTGACAAGAGTAGGAGATCTAGGTGTCAACTCCTCTCTTATCCTATCAAATTGGCTCATAACTAATGTCAGAGTCGTCTATCCAGGTTTCGAGTTTTGTTTATGCACCTGTGCCCTCTATTTTGTAAAACCCTCACTCCCATAAGTCGCTCGATCGTAATACCTCTCTGTGATCTTAATTCTTGAAGGAAATATTCGATACAATCCGAGGTTTATAAGCGCAGGTTTATTATATATGGATAAGTGTGTTTATCCTTGTTCAGTGTTCGTTTATCTTATTTTTCGCAATATAGAGTGCTTCAAAATTTGGATATGCAGATAGGTTCTCACCATACACTTCTCTGAGTACGAACCCCATGCTCATTTATATGCCTCGACTGAGTTCTTTGCACATTTCCTTAAGGTTTTATGTCAAAATTCTTTTGACGCACGTTCTGACCGACTAGGGCGCTAAGGAAGACGTCAATTGCAATGGAAGCAATCCGGATTCTCTGCAAACGAATCTGATTCATCTGCGCCCATTCCCGTAGGATCTAGTCAACTCTATTTCAGAGAATTAAAATTAACATGATAAGGAAAGTAAGCGTCCCGGGGTTCTAACTTTCTCTACACCAACAACATAAAAGGCCATGCTTGATTCATGAAAATCCACGCATCGATTATCACTATGTTAGGGTTAGGCCGGGTTACGTTCGCTTCATTATTACTTATGACCTCCTATCATTCCCTACCTGTTGGAGGCCTACGGGAGATTCTTGGGTCTTTTGCTCGACGAGCTCCTTACGTAAATTTAAATTTGTATTTAAATTCATCTCAGAAAACTGTGCTACCCGTCGTCTCGTTGGATCCTACTGGGCACACTCTCCTACTAAGTCTTGGAGGTGCTAGGGACAGAAAAGAGCATTGATCCACCTTGTTTATATATATATATCATGCTTATAATGGTATTACGGGTACCAAACTTTGGACTATGGTTGTTTCACATTTTGGTAGGAAAACCTTCCAATCTCGTAACCTCCTGGATCTCTTCTTGATCATCAATGTGCAGAACGAGGGGCCTGAGATCAGACTGTGAGCATATTCGTATATATTTCATCCGGTGAGTCTGGTAGGTGAAGGGTGAATGCCCTTGTCCCTCCTGATATAGAGAGGGCAAGCTTAAGTGTTCCTATTGTTTCCATCTGTATTCGGTAAGGTTCCTATTATTTATCTCCTCAGGTCTGTTATTCCGCTCATATGTTACACTGGTTTCTCTCCATCAAATCGCCTCCTTCTCCTGGTCCCATTTGCAATTGGGTGTTATTGGTAAATTTTTTATATTGTCCTGTTTTTTCTTCAGACGATTTTAACGTTTTTACTCCAACTTACGAGCCTAGTATCGATTCAGATATACATTCTAGATATACTTCCTGCCAAACAATTGGTGATTTATACGTAGAGGGTTTCTGACCATTGATTCCGTTGTTGTTTGCTTTTGGGATAGATTATCATTAAACAAAAGCTAATGCACACCCGGCAACATTGAGGGATTATTCTTTTCTGTCCCATACGGAGGTTCTCACAGACTCGGTCGCAGGTCGGCGACTTGCATCGCGGCTCCAAAAACGGGCCCCTTTTTAAATAACGGAATTGAGGAAAAGTCGAGGAGCTTCGGGAACTTATTTTGCGCGTATACTGACCACCGTATCTCTTGCCACATACTTGCCAACGTTTCCTCAAGTTATGTATCTTCTGCCGAGACTGAAGTCTGTCTTTGCGGGTGGCTATCTGTATGGCAGTTCACAGTTGAAATAAACGGGTCTTTTTATATCATCAGGAGTATAGTCTTACACCATATTTTCTCATATATTCCTCAGATGGCTACACCTTCTCGCGAGGTCGTTTGCGTTAGCTCACTTACCCGCCCGACGCGCTCTTCGAGAAACCATGGATTCGGGTTACATCATACCATTAGAGGACATCCTTTCTTGCTCGTTGCCATAACTTGCAAATACCACTAAAATAATGGGCCACGAAGACAAATAGTATTAAACATTCCCAGTCTGTGTCACCCTTTTTCCTATGTGAGTATTTCGGGGAACGAGAGAGCCCATAGGGAAGCTAAACATGCTGCAACTAACGTACTGCCAAATGAACAATGCCTTCCTCCTGACTTGCGACTGGTATGCCTTCCTGCTTCTGAATTTTATATATCCATTCGTCGCGATTTCCTTTCTTGCTGGCAGGAATATTGTACGGAGGATCATCGTTGCGCCAAGCTACGTACCGTCAAGCCATTCATTGTCCAATGATCCTCCTCTTGTAGGAAAATTCGCCTTATGGAGGTGGTCCTAGCTCGATTGCGAATAGGGCATACCAATTTCACCCATGGTTTTCTCATGACGCAAGATGGTCCTCCATCTTGCCCGTTTTGCTGCACGAGTTGCCACCTTTCAATCTTTCATATATTTGTGGGTTGCGATGCTCTCTAGGTTCTCAGACGCACGTTGTTCCCTGGTTTGCTTACTGTTCCTGTCCAGCATCGCCCTGCACATATCCTCTCTTAATTCTCTCGCTTTCGAAGTGATAACATTTTTGCCTGCCTTTGTGAGTTAAACATCCTCTATAGGATTTAAACCTCCCAGCGCAAATTTTATGTCGTTTTGCTAAAGACTTCCTCTGATGTTTGTTTGCTGACACGGTATATCAGCATTTCCTGTGTGCTGTGGTGGTGCCTGTACGTCAATTCAAAAAATAATTTTAAGTATCTGGATTCCAGCTGATTTAGTATGGATTAAAACTTTCTTGTTCGATAGATTAAATTAATCATTTACAGTTTCTGCCTGAATATCATTATTATTATTTGTTTTTTTTTTAACGCTAGGGCAAATCCATCGTTAACTATTTTTTTTCTTACTTTATTGACCATTCTGAATTTTCACTAGTCGTTCTTATCAAATCATTTCATTTCCTATCACTCTTCAGATACCTTTCAGAAATCATCTATCTATCATCAGTAGGAGTCTGAAAACGCCTTTTAAGTTGTTCTTCACAAAGGAAACCTGAATTTCGATCTCTTTCCAATACTTTATTCTGTTATTCTCAATATCATTATCTGTGAAAGTCGATCTTATTATTTTTTTTTAGTCATTCTGAAGAGCCATTGAATTTTTAATCTGTTACTGATGGTAAGTGCTTCGCCCATTTTTCTTTTAAAGGAAATAAGAAAGCAATTTTAGATTGTTCAAACGGAAACACTCTACAAGAATACAACAAAATGCTTTGAAATGAAAATTGGGAGAAGTCCTTGCCATCAGTAAGAGGTTGAAAGGTTCAATGGCTCTTAGGAATATCTGTTAAGAAATAAGATCCACTTCCAGAGTCTTTAATAGTGCGAATATCAAAATGAAGTGCTCCAAAAAATAAACAAATGCATCATAATCTTCAGATTTGCAAATTGCTATGTTCATTTGGATTGATGATTTTAACTAACCATTTTTTTTCTTTTTAATTTATTTCGCCTCCCTTTCTTGTTTTCTGATATAACTTGTCTTTTTATGATTATTTTTTTGATTTGTCCTTTTCATTATGCCAATATAGTTGTTTTGTTAAACAGTTTCCATACCACTGTAACCTCATTTAACATATTTTGATATTTTTAATACTTGAATTGTTTCTATTCAGTTTTAATACCCTACTGCATCAATCTCGGAATTCGCATTTCTGTTCCTTTTATTTTTGTTTTCCATGGTTCCCTTTATGGGACAAATATCATACTTGATCTAATTACTTTTTTTAATCCTTCTGTTGCACAATACACCTGATGCACCCGTCTAATTCTTTTGTTAATATAAATTTTATGAAAAATTTTATTACATTTTGTTTAACCATAAAATTTAACAACAAAAAGAATAAGTTTTGGATTAATGAACTGCTTTACACTACGCACTTATTTAACAACTTTTCAGTTATACCATCCAGGTTGTCATCTAAGTGCCCTGGTAACACACTATGGTAATATAGAAGCACTGGAGATTTTATAATGAAAAATGAGTGATCTTGATTTTTTAAATATTTATATAAAGATTTCCTTACTCATTCAAAAAAGGGAAGAGTAATCTTCAGGATACAGAAAATCAATCTACTCTAGAAAACTAGTTTACTTTGCTTCCCATTTCTTTTACTACTTTTATTTTAGGTATGAATGTTGTATTGTAATGGTTTTCTTTTGTGTAACTCACTGTAAATCGGATTCAAAAGTACAAAGATATTAAATTTGTTAATTCGTACATGTAAAGTTTGGCTATAAATTATTTTTGACCGTTTTTTGCAATTTTTTAATTAAACATTTGAAGTTTGGTTTCCTTTTAATTAAGCTTCCTTACCAATATATTACAAATTATATTTATAGTTTAAGTTTATGAAGACATATTTTCATAACATTTTAGCAAATACTTAAATGTCTCCAATCGAATCAAAAGTGACTAAGTAGTAAATGAAGGTCGGAATACTAACGATCACTATTTAGAATGTTTCCATTTCATAAAAAAAAATGCCGTTGGTCTGTTAGTGATTTCGGGAATTTATATATACAAGTACGAATCTTCTGCATGTTATCAAAAATAATTTAAAAATATTGAATTTTAAATCTGTAATGACAATGTTTTTTTTATACATCTGGGGTACATTACCTCTAATCCGATAAGCCATCTGTAATTACTGATACCAATAAGAAACGTCAGTAAGATTTTTTTTTTGAAGCGTTTAAAGGCTTTACCAGAATGCAGGACGAGGGTCCAGACAATCATGCAATCCACCAACCACTGTTTCGAACCTTCGCCTATTTATATCTCTTAAAACGAGTTACTAAATATCTGAACTTGTTAAAGGCAAGTTGTATGATAAAAATATGAGTTTTCTCTATATTTCCTCAAGTCTACTGCAAGTTTCTTCATACATTATCCTCAAGCCACAAAAGAAGAGAGCAAAATTGTGCCAATCATGTCGACTCTTTCATCTTATACCATTCGAAGGAAATAGTGTTTCTTAGATATTTTTATAACAATACAAATCTATAAGTTTTATTTTTGTCATTCACTCTTGTTCATCGTCTTTGTTTGATTGATATCAAGAAATAATCAATCGCATCAGCTATAGTAGAATCCCCCCTCCCCCATTTTTTTTCAGTGGTGGTTTCAAACGCCTTTTAAGGTTTCTTTTTACGTTGGTTTTGAAAGCAGCTGAGTAATTTAATCTTTCACCATTTCTATCGCAGTATATGAAAGGAAAGTTTGGATAAGTGCCGCGGATTAATTTAATTGATTGCAGGGAAAGAATCGTTAACTATGGTCAAGGTCAAATTTCATGAACTCATAAAACGTTTCTTTCAGGTATAAATAATAGATTCATTACACTTGCTATGACATTGATGTAGAAATTGAACACCACTTCACGAGGGAAGTTCAATCCGTTGTCAGACACTTGCCTTCCGGAGAATTGAAAACAGCTAGGCAGTTTCCAAATATAATTCAGAAATCGCTAACTAATTAATAAATTGACTATTATTTGTTATTTCAAAAGAGGAATAAAATCTTCAAGTTGAGGCCCGCTTCCATAATTTTTTCACAAACTTTTACCAATTTTTTTTTTGCGTATACTCCTACCTTTTTTTTAATTATTTTGTTTTTTTTTTTAAGACAGAAAATTTCTTTCGTGCATTATAGATTCTTCAGGTTCTTTTTAATTAAAACAAATTGGAGTATTTAGGAGAAAAACACGTGTGCTTTAAAGTTTGCGATCGTTAATCTATAAATAGGATAGCTGTAATTGTTTGCTTTCTCTGACAGAAGGAGTAGAGGAGAACAAAGAATACAGGGTCATTACACTTGCAAAAGTACTCCTAAATTCGTCGAATAATATTCTTGCAAAGATTGCGTGTTGAATAAATATTAGCTAGTGATAAGACTACGAAAATTTTTCCATTCCCGATACGCACTATCTCTGACAAAATATTGCCTTTCAAGTCATGCCGAATTCAGAGCTAGAACAACTGCATAGATTGAGAACTACAGTAGTAGTACTCTCCATCTAGTATGAATGACAATGACATGAAAAAACGTGTTAGATCGAACCCATCGTGTGAAGAAAAATATTCGCATAAATGATTAAGATTCACTAATTCACCGGACACCGAATAAAGCATCCTTAGTCAAAACGAGTCATTTCAAGGGTAGGTATCCTAGGAGCTACGGAAAGCCGCAATTAAAGTGCCAGCAGAATTGCTAAATATGAGAGAGAGATGAGATTAAAGATAATGAAGCTTTATTGTCGTTAAGTGAATAACCAAAAAAGGTTTATGAAAATTTCAAGAATGATATATATTTAATTTTATGATGCGAATTTACTTTATTATAAGCTGTTAGGGTATCAAAAATATAATATAATATTAACTTAATTAAAATATACTAGTTATATTATTAATTCATAAAATAATATATTATTTATAATTATATATTTTAGAATTATTAATATATAAATAAATAGTTAAAAAAAATAATATATGGGAAAACTAAGAAGTACACCTTGTATCCCCGTTAATTAATTCTTAATAATGGCAGCCTATTTACCACTACTTGAACGAGATGGTGTCAAATGATGAGATTTTGTCTAATATTAGTTCTTTATTGATCTTTTACGTACGAGCCGTTACCCATTGTAGAATGATCTTTGTACAACTCTTAACCCATGAAAATAGGTTAATGTTTATATGGTCACTTTTAAATCGTACGTTAACAAAATAAATGGACCGTAATCACTACTTATTTTAAAATGGCATGAACCCCCTACTAAGCACCTCTCAGCATGAGTCCTAAAAAAAGGTAGAATACAAAATAATTATTACCCCCCCCCCCCCAATTTGGTGCAATTGGCAGGGGACGCTTCGTGAGATTTGGTGTGGCTATCTCACCTCCGCGTCTCCCCTCTTTTATTTTGGTCCTTTTCCCTCCCATGGGGGAAAGTCTATGTCTAACCCTATTTGTCTTATTCAACGTAGACTCACCAGAGGAGGACTCCAGAATCTAACTAGCCCGTTGTAGCGACATGAAAGTATCGGCAAAGTAGTCTCTCACATGACGTGTCAGGTGCTGCACGTGGTCATGCTTATGTGGGCATTAATGATCTATATATAATTGTTTCTAATTCATGGTCTTTTAGCCCCAAAATGGTTTTTGTATGACCCTGGTTAGTATTTTTGATTCAAAATACTGAATAGATATGAGCCGTTGATTATATTCAAATGTTCCTATAACAACTCCTCTCTCACTCCTTTACATGGAATGTATATATAAGAAAAGTGGAATAGAAGGAATAGCGGAATAACTACGTGGAAAGGGAGGAAAGAACTACAATATATGAAGTCATAATACTACTATTGACAAGAGTAAATTTGTAACCGTAAACCAATATTTACCGCACATCACCGTCTTTATCTTTTATTTTTCATTCATGAGAATACTTCCTATTGTATCTTTTCATTCGCTTCCATTACTTTTCTGATTCCTTCTCTGGTATTGTTTTGGGACTGATGTGTAATAAAGGCACAAGGATTCGGTTAGAATTATTTTTAATACATTTCTTAGCCTTCTACGACGATTCTTTATTATCCTTTAATATGAGTATGATGTGCGCATTGCTGTTGGTGATCTTAATTACACGATAGGGGCCGTGATATTTGGCCGATAACTTTCCGACGTTGTATTGTTGACTCTTCACAAGTAAGAACCGGGCTTCTTTCAAATTCTTAGGCATAAATATGTTTTTATTGCGTAAATTTGTTTTTTGTGCTAATGGTTTTGCTATTAATTCAGTTAATTTTTCAATGTAAGTATCGTATGAATTTGGTCCATCGGAGGCGGTAGTGCTGATAAGACCGTCAGGTATGTTGATGTTCTGCCCATAGAACTAGTTTACTGGGGGTGATACCACTCTCGGAGATGGGGGCGAGCCGGAGAGAGAATAATACAAAGGGAAGGACGCTTAACCAATCTTGTGTTCTCATGGCAGGCTCCGCTAACATCGTTCGAAGGAATACTATTAGGACTTCCAAAATATATTATCCATTTTTCAATTTCTTTTTTTCACATATGATTCTATACGATACAATTATATGTGCTGGTTGTGGAGTGGACGATTCCCAACAGCTTAACACACACTCTCAAACAAATGTGAAGTAAAGTTGGCGCCATTTATCGGCGCCCACTATTCGGTTGACTGAGGAAATTCCCACAGTGGGGAATGAAGCTGGTTATCACTTGAAGTCTTCGCCGACAATTGTCTCTTTTGGCCGCGAATACCTTGTAAGATGGATAATATAAAGCCCCATATTATATTACGCTCCAGACTAGTAACGGATCTTATAAGGGTTAGGAGATACTTGTAGCCCCGGACAGGTAGGGAGCTTCAATATATCGATTGGAGTACTTCATAAGTCTATCTGTCTTGTAGGTAACTTCACGATATTTGCCTAAGATGGGGTTGATCCCTCGGCCAATTTTTGACAGCTGACATTGGGCACAGGACCTTATCATCTCCTTAACTGTCCGATGCATCTTTTCGAAGACGAAATCGGCTTTTAAGACTGTGAGACACCGATTAATGCCGAGGTGTCCCTGGAGGTGAGTCATCCTGATGAGGGTGGCGACTTGTGTGCTAGGAATGATAACACGAGCATAATTTAATGATATGTCAACATATAAATGTATTTTTTGTTTCTTGAACCAAAATTCATGTTTTTTAATGACCAAGGAGCTCTTGTTACTGCCCTCTAATAGGGATTTTATAAATGGATCCTCTTTTTGATCTCTACTTATCTCTCTAAATAGTTAATTTCTTTCCTGAAGGGCGTTTAATTAGTTCTAAATATGAGCATCATGCAATCTCTTAATAAGATTTTTTGTGTGTTTATTGGATAATATCTTTTAATTCATCTGCTTTTAATTCGTTTATTTCTTTGTTCTCCAATTTATCTAATTTCTTTTGCTCTAAACTCATATCTTTCTTCTACGCTTGCGTTGTCGTTGAACTATCGTTTTGGTTTTTCCCTATGAGTGATCCTCTCGCTGCCAAGAATGTGCGGATATTGGTCATTTTTTTATAATTTTTTATACTGACGTTAGGTCCTTACCTTTGGAATTTAAATGGTTTGTACTCGAGCCAACTATTTTCATTTGTGAGTCTTGATGCGTATTGTCTTTCTTTAATTCGGTAGACGAGAGTGCTTAATTCAAGCAGGTGTAACCTGTGCGTTTTGTTTTTGAATCACCTTCTGTTATTTATGTTCCTGCTTTCGGCTCCTGATTGGCTGGTTTCGACTCCGAGCTTGCGGTTGAGCTCAATCACAGGGCATTCGAGGAAGTGTGCGTGGCTCGCTAGCTCCTGGCGCCTCTTTTTTAATATCCACTAATTGACAATGTTCACAACAGGGTGACATTAGATCGGTGGTTGACATCTATCCCGGGATTATTCAATGTTTGTTGATACAAGTTAAGGATAGTCACGTAACGTATTATTCACTTCTCCTAGTGATTAACTCCCAAGAGATGAGATATGCCGACAAGAGGTTTAAACTTCGAATCTCACGTAAGTTGTAATTTTTTTCATCATTACTTTTATTGTATCTATTAATAAGTTCACGGGATTGCGTTAATATTTTTATTGGTCTATTAGCCAATAAATATCCATATTTTTTCAAGAGTTTCGTTAAAAGCACCAATAATTTTCCAACATCATCATATGTCTGCTCAGTAGCTGATAAAAGGATACTGAAGAAGGCTATAGGATTTCCTCCCTCTACTGGTGTCGACAATATGACTGCTGCGGCAGCGGTATGGGTGGTTGTAGTATGTAATGATGTAACTGATTAAGCGCTGGAGTGAGCTGGGGTAAGTTAGTGTATTTGCGTTTTTTTGATGGCTTCTTTGCTGTCTTTAAAAGCTTTTTATCTTCCCTGAAGGGTCCCAGGTGATTTTTTTGTTACTATACGGTTTTCCTTTTAAAATAATGATAAAGGGGGTATGCTCAGCATAATGGTTTGGAAAAATAAAGCTACAGTGGAGCGATAGAACCCCAGTTTCCCGAGATAACTTCGTAATTCTCTTAGATAGTTTGGGTTTGGTAGATATCTAATATCCATTGATTTATTCATTTCGTTCGTGACCGACCCCACCTTATATATCTAATGTTTACCAGAAATAGTTAATTTCAGTTATTTGCTATCTGACATTACTTAGCAGTTTAATGTTTACTGTCAGTGTTGAGAAGCTATGTAGTCTTTTCATGCAACCCTTTTGAAAGGAGAGAGCAACGAGTATCTTCTCTCTCAAGTCTCAAAGTATAAGTAAAGGACGTACATGAATGGGTGAACGTTTGGTAGCAGCAGCAAGAGAGAGTCCATGAATGATTGGAAGATGAATGGACACAAAACCCATTGGTAAATATTGATATGAAAACGATCCCAAATTAGACGTTATTGTGAAGTATTTCACGCAATCTGGATGTAATGGCAGGGTGTAGTAGGCCTGAATTAAGTCCAATTTGGTGTAGATCTGGCTTCCTTTAGGGGGGTAAACATAGCATCATTCAAGTGTGGTAAGCCATAACTTGCGACCTCACTCCTCTTATTAGAGTTCTTCTAAAGTCTGATATCTAGCTACACACGTCGCCCGGAACTTACTCTAAGGACACTGACTGGGAAGACCAGGATGACCTTATCACTCCTTGTGGCCACAAGATGTCAATTTCATCATCTGGTTGTGAGAAAGGTATGAACATGGTCTTAAAGATAGGGTTGATCCGTCTCTTACTGTCTACTCTTTAATAAGGATAGGTATTTTAGAGTGCTCAATTAATACCCTTTCAGGGATGAAGGCGGTTTCTTCGTTAGTTGTTATTTGACCGCCCATCATGATTTTTTGCTTTCTTTGATTTTTTCTTATTTTTATATTTTTCAAAAATCTCATCCCATATTGCATCGTTTTATTTTTATATGATGATTCTCCGGCAAGTAGGGATTTAAAAACAGACCTTTATATCGTAATAAAATTTCATTAAAAGATGTAGGACTAGTAGAGACATGCAAAGGATTAGGATGAGGAGTAAATGCTAGAGAAGAGGAAAGAGTTTCATGCACATAATTAATATTTGAATTGTAAATTTGATTTAATTTAATACTATTATTTGTGATTGAATCTATAAGTAAATCATTAGTAAAA
>JABUQX010012414.1:0-40000 GCA_015478945.1 Trachelipus rathkii
ATTTCTTTTATTTTCGTATTAGGAGTTCTAGATTTCTAGCTCTCACATAATAGTCTAGTATGAAAAACTTACTCCTTTCAATAGAGTCGGAGAGATAAAAGATTTTATAAACATCAATAATATGTCTTCTTTAAAAAAATCTTTTCGTAAAAAAACGTATTAAGTTCCTTCATTTTCTACTCCTAATTTTATTTGCAAAACTAGAAATTATTTTCGTAGCTCTACATTGCACTGTTTCAATCACATCTATGTTTTCAAGCCTTTCATGACCTCTGCGCCAACGCAGCCACCCGTAGTATACAGTACCCCACTTCCAAATGGTTTTTCTTTTTTTTTTTTTATTTTATTTTTCGACCACCCCCCTGTTTAGGCTTCCTTCCATGTTGGGTTTTCAAGTTGGCTTGTCCACGGTTAATTTTTTAGGCAAAAAACAAATAAAACACCCCCTTCTCGGTAAAAAAGAAGTTGGTGGTTGCGCATAACAAAAACGGTGCGGTCTACCCCAAAACCGATAAAAAAACACGCTTTCTTGTTTATCTATTTTTATATAATTTTTATTTGACTTGTTATTAATATGTCCTTTTTATTGTTTACGTCTTAATGCCCCCCCTTCATTTATATATTTTACGCGCCCTCAAATTTTTTGACCGAGGGTCCTCAACCCCACACTTCTTGTCCCACGTGGGTTATTATAATTAATTTTGATCTTTCCTTCTTAGCGAGACTTAGCCCTTTTGGTCTTTACATTGTTGACCGAATAGAATATTTGTAGGCACTGACCTTGCCATATATACCCTAATGGGTAAATTTGTTCCACAACGTAAATTTTTATTGTGCTTACTGCCTTTTGACGTTTTCCGAGGTCCAATTTTTGACCCACCGTTAATTTTTGGCCCCCTTTGATCTTCCGGGGAGTCAATTTTTTTTTGGCCCAACGTAATTCTTTGGCCTACCCTTTTGGTCTTTCCATGGGCTCAATTTTGACCACACCCTAATTTTTGGCATACCCTTGCTTCCAGGTGTCAGATTTGATCCACCCAAAAAATACAACAAACTCATATTTCAAATACACAGTTATTATATAAAATTAAATTTCGACCCAAGCCTTCTTAGCATACCGTATATATCACAATAAAAAATGAGAATACTTAATGCACGAAAGATCTTTGATTTAAGGAATCAGGTCAATTTTTTGACCATCAACCACCTAATTTCGAATCAATACCCTTATGAACTGGATTTATCCTTTTTTTTTTCAATTTTTAGATATACCCATATATATAATATATACTCTCTTCGTGCCGTCGCAATCCTCTGCCTGTATTTTCTGGTCGTTTGATTAGGGGATGGTAGATTAGCCCTATTTTTATTTAGATGTCTTAAGTTAATTACTTGCTTATGACCAATATATATATATATACTATAAATTATATATAATTTTATTATTTTTTCCTTGATAAAAGAGCTTTCATGATTAAGTATGAAATTTTATGATTAGTATAACTTTATAAAATAACAACTAGTGATGTAAATCAATTTCGCCTTAAAACCTCGCCTGCCAGTGATAATCAAATTTTATTTGTGATCCACCGCGACCCCACCGTATATCCGCCCCAGCCCCCCTTGGGGGTTACAACCTCCCGGTTGAGAAACATTGCCTTAAACTGTAGTAAAGTTACGTGAAAGAACAACCTAGACAGATCAAAACAACAAACTGATTCTCATTGCTTATATAAAGAATCATGAACAAAATGTCCCATTTAAAACTTCTTTAAATCTATCTATATTTCTCCTTCGTTCATTAACTTTTATCGAAGAAGTAACCCAATCATAATTGGAATTTCCACATGGTTCAGTCTACGCCACACACATTATTTCCGGATGACCTTAAATCTTTAACTTCTCACCAATTCTGATATAATCCATGGAGCTAGGCAATCACCACTCATCACTCTTTATTGTGAACCACGTCCAACTCAACCTTCCAAATTATCGATTCTAAAATGACTCTTTTTGGTGAAAGCACCAACCCAACATTTAATGCCGTTGCCAGTCAAAGTGAGCAAGCAGAGGGAAATTGAGTTCTTCTACTCTGTGGGTCTCAGAGCACCCAACGCATCACCAGAACTATAGCCCCTATTGATGTCCCGATCCGACAGCTGTGTATAAAATTCTCTAAATGGTTGATAATTATAAAACTTGGGAAATGAGATAGGCTCTGGTTATAAGAATGTGAAATGTTGCTTGCAAGATAACTTGGAGGTGAGACTGACCGTAAACGTACACTGCAAATGGGCGACGCGAGAGAGAAGGGAATGTATAAAGGCTAAGTAATTCTGCCTCCGCCCCTAAAACTTAAAATAAATACCTCAAATATTCTAAAAGTATCACAGGAGCGTAGCCCCACTAGGGAGTAACAAAATTTCAGTGGTAAAAAAAAAATAATCTGCAAAAAATAACCTTGACACTAAAGAGTAAAACATCCCGAAGATGGGCATTGAAAAAATTATAAAAACAGGAGAACGTAGTTTATAATTTAATTGATATTTAGTTGATAAAACAGTAAGACGGTAAAATGCAGCAAATCCAATATTTATTGTCTCAAAATAAAAAATTGTTTAAATCTTGGCATCAATGGTTATTTGGTTTAATCAAAACATTATAAGAGGGGCCTTTTAATCTCAAGAAACAAGCCCTAAATATCCCATGGCGTCATAACAATTCTCTGCCTAGACAAAAATTGGGGTTATTGGGAAAAGGCTGCCACGATATTGAAACAAATATAAAATGTAAATGGCTATGATGCATATGATTGCAAATTTAGTTACCACTGGGATAATTATCCGCAAAGGCACCATAAAGAAAAATGACGCGCCATTCAAATCTAGCTAACTAGCCCCTTCCCTATCTATGAAGTAAGTCCTTAGTGGCTTAGCTAAGATAAAACTTACGAAAGTTTAAACCGTGGTATATAATACGCATATAATCTGCCACCGTTTTAAAATGAATGATTTTTTCTAGATAAAAGATTGTTCTACAGAGTGCTTTATTTTTTTTTTTAGACAAGATTCAGGCAAAAGAGAAGGAGATTATAACTAAGAAAACAACCAAGTCTCACCTTTGTGTTATTTCATGCAGTTTTCTTCTAAAGGCCGTAGCATTTATTCAAAATGCTCAGAGGATGATTTGGGCTTGAAGTAAATTGAATCAGCAAAGTTGTTTTAGCTGGTTTTTAAAAACAATGTTTCGTAAGGAGACTTCTATTACAAAATAAAGTTCTATTTTTCGTCGATCAGGAGGGACTATTAAAAGTTTTGAAAGTAGAGTTTTCCATGTGCCCCTAGTAGGCTCTTCGCCCCTGCTGTGTTGTAGGTTTCCAGCGCTCTAGACCCTACAAAAAACGGCGTGAAGTATTAAAAAAAAAGCACAAGGCCTTCAACCTCGTGAAAAATTTAGTCCAAAGATAAACAAAAAGCTTGGAATTTCCATCTTCATGAAATTATTTCTTTTGCGAGGACCAATTATTTCATTCTATATATTTTGGTGCCAATTGAAAGAAAGAATGAGATATTTTTAGTATGTTTGAGATAGAAGCTCATCACTCAAAATTCATGCTTAACCAATACTAAAATTTGAAATAAAATGTCTAATATATATATAAAATTAGAAATAAATACCAACATATAAATAAAGTTAAAAAGAGTTTAATAGAAATGCGGGGATTACCAAAATCTAAAGTTATGGACCTAGCACTACATTTTTTACAATTGTAATTGCTGGCTGGATCCAGGGGCTCCATTATGGATTTTATGAAATTAAAAAAACGTCGCCCAATACTCTAGTCTCTCCTTACTCTGCACAAAATCATTGAAAAGTAAATTTAAAGAAGGATTACCACTAAAAAACTATTGTGTATAGAGAAAAACTGTGTTTGTGTACACACTCCCACCGAACTGTTCAATTTATTTAACAATGGTTATTCCATGCAATAAATTTAACGTCGGTAACATACGTATTGAGGGACAAGAAAGAAAATCATTTGGTTTTTTGGAAGCAGCAAAGCTAAAGGAGACTCCCAAACCCACCCGTTCTGACCGCTGTTCCGACTAAACCGAAATAATTAAAAAAAATTATATGTTAACCATGACATTGAAAAAAAACAACAACGCACCCTATAAATTGAACTAAACCTAACAAAGACCTCTAAAGCTAAGATATCGTAGGGCAAATAATTATTAAAATGTAAATGCACTTCAATTCTATGTAGTCTTAGCGATAATTTAAAAATTACAGTAAGTTTAAGAAGCAGCATTGTTGCAGTCAGTCCCTCAATGCAGCATTTAACTGCGTAAAATCGTGTTCTCAGGAATGAGAGGCGCTAATTACGTTGGAAGCTTTCAAACATGCATTTTCTAAACAAAATTTGGCACTTTTCCAAAAAATCTATTCAAATGGAGATGCGGGCTTTTCATTCTTATGCTTGAAGTTTTAATTATATTATCCAGAGAAAAATTTTAGAGAATTGATGAACACCCTTTTTGATATTCATTACATGCGTTTTTCCCTAATTGGCTACGTTAATATTAATACCAACCACCAAGATTTTATCTATATCTGGCCAATAATGTGTTGAATTTGGAGAATGCAGCAAAAAATTGGGGCTCCTTCCATACTCAAATTTATGTATCAAGATTTATCAGGCTTAAAGGAAATCTGGTCCTGGGAACGTGTTTGAATTTTTTATATGGTTTTGGGTGTTAAAGCAATGTGAAAATCCCAATTATCGACCCACCTAGCCAATAGATTAAACGGTAAGTTTATATCCACTTGGTCAGAAAGCTTTACAGGATAAAGATAATACATTCTTTCATTCAAGAACAGAAACACTTTTCAACCTGTGTTGTCCTTTCACATTCAGACGAAAGGAATCTTGGCAACAACCGAAATAACCTGCTGACTCTTACTGTACTTGATGAGATGGGAAGTTGATTCTACTTGAAAGCTTTCTATTATAGAATAACTACACAAAGAAAATCCACATATGACGAGATACATTTAAAAATGAATTCTGTAGGTTTATTGTTAATAACTGCAGGGATTTCAAGTACCGGTAGTCAAGGACTATATATTTAGATCCTAATGGCGACTATCCGAAAGAAGTAATGAATAAGGTATTTACTGGAACGAATTAACTGCACAAGGAACAAATTATTAACGTTCCATTATTCAATTGCGAGAAATGAAAGGTTCAAATTACCCCAAAGATATAAAACTTTTTATATGGTTGTACCCACTTGAGACAGTGCAATGAAAAGAAATTTTAAACAGATGATGGGGAAGGTTGATTTTAAAATTATGGAGTTAAAAATCAAATTGACACCATAAACACTTTGGGAGGTTAAGCATAAATGGCTGCAGTATCAAGCAATAAGGCTGAAGAATGCGGAGGAAATGTATAGAAGAGTATGTTAGGCCTACGTTCAACTAACTGGCTTGTTTTCTTCAAAATTTTGGCGTGAAGAGGAAGCAAGGGGCATGCTCCATACTGGGGAGAATGGAAACGCCACATCCCGACTGGGATTGCAAGGACTTCCTATCATGTTGCACTGGTCAGTAAATAACACCTCCTTACGCACTATCTAGATCCTCAAAGTTGCTGTACGGTGTGAGTCTACACAAAGGTGTGGGTCCCCCACACCTTTCAACCTCATTACTTTAACTAGCTCAAACATGAGATTATTTGACCCTTGAATGAAGGAACCATGTTATCTGGATGATTAAGATATTCAATATGGGGTGTAAAATTTGGAAAAGCATTTGTATCCAGCTTGTAGGACACAATAAATGATTATGCAAAAAAAAAACGGAATCTCAATTTACTTCTACTTTGAAATAGTGCAAGACACAAAAGACTTATAATATAATTCACTGATAAGAGAAGACTGCACAAAACTTAATAGATCAGCATGATCAGAATTGTTATGGAGAAACTTGGTGAATGTAATCTAATGTATTATTCAAAATATTAATCCCCAGATATTTTAAAGATTTCTCCTTATCTTCAACCACGTTAATTAAATTTTATTTTATTTATTATATCCACTAACAGAGGTTGCCTCGGCCGTGCGGTGAGATATATAATGGTGCTTAAGTGGTGGGATGTTAGCATTAAAACTCGAGTGAAAGTAAATGTCTTCGAGTGAATTTACTTGGTTTTGTTAAATATTAAAAAAGCGTGGTTAAACTACTTCAAATATAGAAAGAAACTATAAAAAATAGGTGTGATTAACCCAGCTTTATTATGTTTAAGTCTGAATGCCAAAATAGGCAATACAAAAAGCAAATATTTTTTTTTTGTTTTTTTTAATTTTTGACTATTAGGGAAGATGAGCGTAATATATTCATGATCTGGTTGTCTTGTCTTAACGGTGCAAATTAGAAAATATTGCCGCGTTGCGCGGTGCTTAACAATCTATGGGATGATGGTTTTAATAAAAAAGAGAGTACAATTCCGAAATGATAGTGGCCAATAATAAAAAGTAGCATGACTATCGAAACGGAACTGATCTGAACAAGGTATGTTTAAAACGTTCGTTTGCTGACCCAATACTAACTTATATTACAAAGTAAAATCTTCTTCGCGAGATAAATTTTTTTTTTTTTTTTTTTAAGCGAAGAATAATTTTGACTGTTAAAAAATATAAATCTACGTAGGTCACAAAACGTATCTCGACTAAACGTTATCCAAAATATTTTGACAAAAGAAAAAAAATTTTTTTGGAAAACGCGTGGAGATAAAAAAAATAAAATCGATGACTAAAAAAACTTTCTAAATAATAATCTGGTGCTGGAACTTTTTTTTTTTTTTTTTTATTTTTTTTAATATATAGCAGAGTCCGCATTTCTATTGCCTTTAGAATTCCGCATACCATATCCCGCACTGATAATATTGATCCCGATAATGATATATTCCGTGACTTTTAATCTAAACTGGGCCAATATAAGAAAATATTATATATATATATATATGATTAATATATATATAATTAATTATATAATATATATATATATATTGACCTAATGGATGCTATATGAATTCAATTTTAAGTCTCGAAGATAGTTGGATCATCAATAAATTTGTATAATAATAGGTTAATGTTTTGTCCCATAAGATATATCCTGTTTAGGAATACCGCCTTATTAGCACTATTTTATTTTATTAGGACATAATCTATTTAGTATAGATGGACCTAATAATGTAGTTTCAGCTACTATGCCTTTGATTCATATGTATTATACCATGTAATTAATATATAAGCGTCGGCGTCCATATCTTTCCCTGACCCACAGGCGTAAGCTGATGGACTTTGATTCGTTATGCTTCTGCGCGAAAACACGATCTTCCAGTGGGACCCATCGAAAATCGTTCTTGGACATGGACTAACGGCAACCTAAATCCGCTGCTGCCAGGCCTATTCGCGAGGATCAGGGAAGTTCCCCCATTAGTAGCAAAAACCTACCAATGTACCGCCATAACTTCTGACTGAACGAACTAGATCAATATAAATAGTCACATTTCTCCGCTCCACTAAGTCTCGAGCCTGTGGCCCACTCGCGTGCTAGCAGTGCTCAACCACTAGACTAGCATACCCTAATTATAAAAGAGAACTACTAATAATATACATAACTACCAAATCACCGCGTACAAAAATCATTCAGCTGAAGTAATATCATAATTAAGGACTAATGTTCTATATTATATAGATTGTATCCTACCACTAGTAATGTATATATTAATTAGATGTATAATAAATATATATAATAATATACATATATAATATACATGCACAATATATAATATATATAGTATTATTAATATATAATATGATATAATATATATATAGATTATATATACAATGTAATATAAAATATAATAATAATTATATGATAATAATTATATATTCATAGTGATATATATATATAATATAATAATAAATATTAATATATATATTATATAAGATATAATATAGTATTAATATATATATTATACCTAACCAACATAATACACATTATTTACATCATACTAGATAGATAAATTTCTTGGGCCATTTCAAGAATAAAAGGTATTTAAAATCGTAAAATTGTTATCTAAAATATTAATTATATATACAAAAATATTATATAGATATATAATATATATATAGTAAACATAACTACTAAACTAAAAGTAAACAATATCTAAAATATATAGATATCTATCACACAGTCGAACCACATCTCAGTGATATCAAATCTATATAATGTAGCCAGATGATAAAGTGCCAATACTATAATAATATATTAATGAGTTTGGTGACTCACACGGAGTGCCAGCAAGTTTATTGTTGAATTTGTTACAGTTTTAACCCTCACAGGCCTTATCGTCAAACTTATATAAATATACGATATAAAGTATTATATAAAAAGGAATAAGTGCTCAAAAATGTAGTGCATTGATATAGCTCTTCTGTGAGTTACATTCTATCTATTGTCAAGGTGGAAGTACGCACCTTATAGAGCCAACTATTAGCTATAATATAATATATATATAGATAGTATAATCGTACCGGAGATAAATGTTTATTCCCATTCAATTATGCTAAGTCAATAGATAGAGAATAAAAACATTAATGATACACAAATACTTATATTTTTATACCAGCCTAATTTCTATAGACTACCTCCTACCCTAGTATAAATCTATATATAGGTATATGATATAAAATACAACTATAAAGTACTATATAATATACCTAATATGTATATTATATAATATATATAAGGATAGATTTTGAATTAAATAAAATGTACAAGATGTAATTATCAGCAATTAATAATTAATAAAAAATAATAATAATATAATAAATAATAATATAATAAAATAATAAAATAAAATAATAATAGAAGATAATTAAGAATAATAAATAATAATAATAAATGATGTATAATAATAATAATAATAATAATAATAATAATTAATAATAATAATAATAATAAATAAATATTAATAAAATAATAATTAAAATAATAATAGAATAAATAGCTTTATAGTAATATAAAAAATAATAATAATAATAAAAATAATAATATATAATATAAAATAAGAGATAATAATATATAAATAATAATAATAAATTTATTTATCGTATTATTAGTATTATTATTATTATTAATTTATATTAACAAGTATTCATTATTATTATTATTATTAGATTAATATATATCTATATTATTATTATATTATTATATATGATTAGTTATTTTAATATTATTATGCAGAAAAAAGAGGATCCTAGACTCTAATAATGTAATTGATAGTTGTTGGAATCACATTATGTAGATTAGTATGAGAAATAATTATTATAAGAACATTAGATAAGACAAGACAGCACGTTAATATATTGACAGCAGATACTAAATTATCCGAGCTGACATGATACAGAAAAGAAGCAACTGTCGTTTGAAACAGACTTTTAAACTGTAGCAAGCCGCAAGATAGAAAGTGACTCTTTCTGATTGATTGACAACCACAGCTGATAGATTTTATATCACCATAACGAGGACAATATGAAATAATGTGACTAGCCGACTCTTACCAAACACACACTACAGTACAAAAGTATCTAATCACAAAGCTCGATGATAGAATAAGTGACTGTCTTTTTGACAAACACCATTGAGAACAAACACCATTATAATGACAACTGAGAGACAATAAAATGATATCTATAATACAGCAAAGCGAGACAGACACCACTCACACACGATTTAATCATACTATAAAGAGATACACATTACGTTATTCAGAACAGATACACCATAAAGTACAAACTGCTGCACACATACTAACTACACAGAATAGACAGAAAAGATAACTCTATTTGATCAAGGACAGAAAGAGATATACGTGATCTGAACAAGCCAAAAACAGATCAAACTTTGCATAAGGACAAATTGAAACAGAAAAAAACGGACGTTAGGACAGACTAGAGAACCCATACACTGACCAACTAAAGACAGATAGGACCAGAACTATATAAACGGAAATATAACAAGAAGCTTAAGACCATATAGAGCGAGAGCTACAGCAGACTTGATATTGCTGCCTCGGCAACCAAAGAACAATGATAAGAATAGGTTTCCTCATATAATTAGTTTCTATTCTTATATATAGATGTTTCCATGCCCAATTAACAAATTTCATTTTAATAGTTCATCTTATGATATAATATGGAATCATAAATTCATAGATTATTATACTGATACATATATAGACGATCATCTTTTATAAGAATACCATCTTAATTAATATGTATAATTAGATTCATCTTTGATGATAAATCACATCTATCTCATTTTATAGAATAGGATATTACACATCTCTATCATATTAGACACTGTCCCAATATCTACGGCTAGTATTCCAGTATATCGGACCTCCGCACAAAATCCCACGACATAGTCGGTATTCGATCTTTGGTTATTTGAATATTACCGAACATTTGAGTGTCCCGGAATTATTGAGCTTTTATATAACTAACTACTAAACCTATAAGGAAATTATTTCAAATTAAAATTGAATGTTTTCTGAAACATAGTTACCAATAAAAATAGATATATACCAAATTTGAGCCCAAATGGAGAAAATCTGTCATTACACGTCACCTAATAAGGCGCATTGACATTGTGTTCAAGATTCCAAAAACCGACAATTCATATAGTACGGGATACAGTGCACCCAAACATGTAGCTGGCTTTATAAGAGAATGGCTGCTCATCACATAATCATTTATTCCACAATTGTAGTGCAACTAGGCTTCAGCGATTTCAAACTTTAAGTGTCAGCAAGCCTCGTTAAAGATATTTATTCTTGCAGAAGCATATCCGTCACACTCCACCATCCGCGCAATGCAGCTGCAAAGCTAATACTACAGATGCAGCTGCAAGATCCAAACCAGCATCATTAATTCAAGACTTTCTACACGTGGGAATACGCACTTAATATGCTTAAAAATTGTTAACAAAAAGCCTTATCCAATACCGTATGCAATCAAGAAAATGTGATGATTTTCGAGTGCAAAATTCCATACTTGAGCATTGGTGACACATGCACATATCACAAGCAGTAAACGTGAAAAACACAGTCCCCAGTGATCATCCCTTCCCCAACACATCGATTTTAACCTAAGCGAGCCAAAGCCAAGCCAAGCGCCAGTGAATGAATTACAAACGCGTTGAAAGCTAAAGGAATCAGTAGAAAAAAGACTTTCTAATTTCTTTTGATAAATCTTGTGTAGCTACTTCTTCCGGCACTCGACGATTCAACGCAATTTCAACGCAGAATCAGATTGAACAGTAAAAATATGGTCGTTGAGCATGGAGAAAACATTGCTCCATGAACAAATCTTAGCTCCACGACTTCTTCTCTGACGATGCGTGTACGCTAGGGGAAAGTGAACTGAAGGGCCATGTACTCCTTTAAGCGGACATTGTTTTAAAGAAAATTGTGCAAATCAAAATCGTCATACAGAAAGAAAGTGAGAGTTGAAAAAGAAAGTCCCATTCTTCTGACTGATGTATTACTGTACAAAACAAATAAAAGTTGCCTACTCTTGCACCAGTGAAGAACATACTACTCCCTTCGAACTGGCTGCGCACAGAACAAGGAAAAGTTTTGAATTTGAAATATACTGAGCAATAAAATACCTTTCAGCCACCTCATCAGTCGAAAGTAAGAATATTGTACAGGAGGACAATATAATTAATTCCAAATCGAATTAAACCGAATCTAAGAAGTTTGACTGATCCTGAAGTTTAAACTATAAATTATCAAATACATTTAACATTTAATCTTCGAACCAGAAGCTCTGATTGAAATTTTACATCATGTGATGGACATTTTGCAAAAATCTGTTTTGCCTTTTGTTTATTACGCTGATATAAGTTATGACTTTATTTCCTATCTTAAATGGCGACTGATGAACTTTGAAATTAACATCGGGCCAAATAGCGAAGTGATTATTCCGGCCCGAAACTTTAGACGAATATTCGCGCATTCGGCTTTCACTATTGCATTCCCTAATATAATATAATATATAACCTAATTATATAATATATAACATAAAATATTTTTATCGAGTAGTTAAAAGAAATATATATTAATAGATATAGATAAAATATATGATATATATATCATAAGTATATAAGAAATAAATAGAAATATTAATATATAATATTATACATAAGATCTTATCCAAAGTTACAACCACTCGAGAGGCATTTGGGTAATGAATGGTCCCTTAAACATTCTAACCATACCAAAGCCTAACGAGTTATATTCCCCTTTATATGGAAGGAGAATTTCTCTTTAGGAATCGATTTCGAAACCCCTGCAACACGAGTCAGCTTGTTATCAAATAAGTATGTAAGCGTACAAATAATTGCTTGAGACCTTCATCAAAGTTACATAATAATTTCCCAAAAATTGCATGAGCTACCATAATACGCGGAAGCGTGTCTCAATATAAGTGGTTATAAAATCATTTCTCAGAGTGCAACCTCCTATTTAATCAAAGGTAAGCTTAGCCCAGGTCCTAGATATCTCAGGAGTTATAAAATTTTATTGTAGTTTCCAGATTTGAGAACAATTGTTTCTATGTGATTCTTCATTATTCTAGACGTTTATAATAATAAAGATGCAAATTTAGAGTGATGGCACATGCACAATCTATTTATCATTATCATTGACAAAAATTACATGAAAAGATTTTCATCGCTATGCTCTTCTACAGCCCGCTAAATTTTAAATATACAACAAACGACACCATCATTGAAAAAATGTTACTCATTCAGACCAAGGTTAACCAGTTGCCGAGGAAAAGTTTAGCATTAAATGAGGACATCTCGGAATTGTTCAAACTTGATCCATATTGTTTGCTCTTAAATATCAATTTGTCGTTTTAAAACAATACAGGTTTTCATACTTAAACATTTATAAAAACCATTATTCGCAATTAGTAAGACCTTAAATTCAGCTTGGATCTTAAGTTTTTAATATCTTTGTCCTCGTGATCAATGGACAGTATCCCGAGTCAAAGAACGATTTTCCCCATCTACTTATATTTTCATACCCTTAGACAAAACCTATCGCTCTTGGTCAGAACGAACGCCCAGCTCTAGATCTTTGTGAATCATGGTTCCTCGAGCTTTAAACGATTTCCCATATGAACACATGTTGTTTGATTGGAATCATTGGCCTCTTTTAGTCATTAGAAAATCACTTGTTTCACACTCTTGTTCTACCATCACAAACTTGTTTAATTAGTTACCTAAATTCTCGTTAAATAAACGATTATTACACCTGCTATGTCAAAAGTATATTTAGTACATATAGTCAACTCAACAGAGAGACAATTAAGTCAGGTTGCGGTATTAATTTAAAAACTAGTACGAAATACAATAAGTATAATTAAAAGTAATTATAAAAGAGATAATCAAAATTAATAAAAACCCCATTAATTGTTAATGTTCTGATTCTCGCACATGACATTCCTGAAGAATTCCAAAAGCTGGTGAACGACTCAATTGAAAAAAAAAAAACAATTTAAAATAAACAACCAAATCAAAATAATAATAATAAAATAATAAATAAATTAATAATAAAATAAAAAAAAATAAATTATTAAAAAAAATAAATAAATAATAATAATAAAAAGTATAAATAAATAAATAACAAGTAAAATATTTAAAAATAAAATAAAAAACCAATAAGATAAAAAAAAACAAAACAATATTTTAAAAAAAATTACGATTTATAAATATTTAATAACATTGATGGATAATATCTTATTTAAAAAGATTATCCTTTCAATTTCTAATAATAATAGTTAAATAGGAGTAATAATAACAATAATAATAATAAAAAATAATAATAATAATAATAATAATAATAATAATAATAATAATAATAATAATAATAATAATAATAATAATAATTAAAACATAATATAATAATTAATAATTATAATGATATATAAATAATAAAATGAATTTAATAATATAATAATAATAATGCAAATTTGCTAATATTCAGTATAAATATGCTATAATAATAATATATAAAGAAAATACTGATGTCCGGCTATAATATTAAATCAATAATAATATAAATTACATAAAATGTAATAATGATTGATAATAATAATAAAAATATAATAATCATCTCAATTAAGAATAGTATATCATAATAATATTATAATAGTGTAGCTTGATTTTATACAATCATAAAATAATAATAATAAATATAATATAATAAAATCTAATCATATAATAAAATATATTTAATAATTATATATATAAAAAATTAAAATATAATCACATATACATAATCTAATATATAATAATAATAATAATAATAAAAATACCTGATAATAATAATAATAAATTAATAAATTGAATATAGATAATTAATCATCATAAAAGTATTAATATTTTTATCGACTTAATAAATTTAACGATAATAATATAATACTACTAATGATGTAAGCCATTGATGATGTAATGATAATCTAATGCGAGTTATAAAATTTATATATATAAAATACTCTAATAGAGGGGAAACAAATGATTAATAAAATAATAAAATAATAATAAATAATAATAATAATAATAATAATAATAATAATAATAATAATAAATCCTGTACAAGGAATACTTTGCCTCAAATATGCAGATTAATTAATTACTAAATTAAACTTATTGAATACTTAGTAGTATTATAAAGTATATTTATTATGATTATCTTATTATTACTCTTGCTCTATAATTAATTAACTATAATTATTATTATTATATTATTATTATTATATCATTATTATATTTATGAATATTTTACTTTGACTATTATTACAAATTACAAATTTACATTAAATATAAAATTACTAATTGATTATCACATTATCACTTAACCAATATTACAATTATTATTTATTATTATTAATATTATTATTATTATAATTATAACTTTTAATTTATCACTACACTATAATAGGATGTTCAATACCATTAATACATTAAGTATAGTAATAATATTTAAAATCTAAAATGTCCTATATTATTATTATATTTTATTTTTATTATTAATTTTATTATTATATTATTATATTATATTATTATTATATATATTATATAGATAGCGCGTACAAGATAAAAGATTAATGCTGTCGTAAATTTAGAAATCTGCTAGCCCTTAACAAAATAAAAGAGACAAACTCATCTGACGTTAAACTTTAATGTAGATTTAATACACACGCACGTGCGTAATACGCAAACACACAAACACACACGCGCGCAACACACACAACATATAATCGACTACTATACTATATAAGATATATTAATATATATATATATATTATAGTATATATATATATATCTACTAATAATCACAGTGAGAATACCTATTAATATAACAATACATAAGGTGAATATATCTCTCAATTGGGAGCACATGGGCGGGACAGGGAATCATCGCAAGTTTTACTCGGTAACCTCCTCAACCCGAAATTCCCGCAAAATTTAATAATAATAATGATTATAGATAAATAATTTATTATAACTAATAATTAGAAATTAAAATACCAATAGATGTAAACTTTACATAATATATAATTAATTAATAATAATTATAAAATAATAATATATGAATAATCAGCATAATAAAGCAATCGAATATGAAGAATACATAGCTTTTACGATTTACATCTATCCCGATGTTTGTAACGATCCTAACAGACAAGGCGGCTCGAGGTATGTGTATACCATACAGCCTATAACACATGCAAGTTTAATGTTCGTTAAGCCATTTGAAATATACACGGCACTAATCCATATGTTATATCATATACAAATCTACATTATAAAAACCTGAACTAAGCAAGATCCATACAACGAACCTAACTTTCTAGATGGACGACGATCCCGAAACCTAGCTCTAAACCTAGATGACGAGCCTTGACTTATAAAAGTCACCCTAGTGGAGAATTAGAGCGATCCAATAGCAGACCAAAAAAATAGTTATATATATATATAAAGTGTGATACTACCCAATTAGCAATGCAAAGACATAAATAGAAAGAGCTAATATAATATGAAGATAAACATGGATATATAATAAAATTTCTTTTATAATAGCTATATATATTATATGATACGATATAATTAGATGAAAAATATTAAATATTAAATGACTTATGCTTATTTTACGTTTACATTAAATAATAATTCTTTAGTCATAATTACATAATTGCATATATAAACTTTTACTGTTAATATATAATATATTATCGTTTTTGGTAGACTATTATATTAAATTAATCTGGAAAACTGTTTTTTATAACGGATTTCTGCCCGAAAATTCCAGTCTAATCCTTAAGAAGCTCACTGATATAGCAAAACAATCTTCTAACATGCCATTCCTTTACTTACGGTGAGTGAAAGGTATATAGTTCTCATAATCCTTATCTGGAAATCAAACTTTTTACAGACCTCTTTATAAAGCTTTAGTCATATAAGTTGAATCCGCTTTATATCATATGGTATTTTATATTTAAATTTATCGCAAATTCACCACTACCAAAAATTTTAATAAATAAGTTGATAATGAGCTTTTGACTTTATATAGGTTTAATTTGTTTTATTGATTATAAGGTAATAGTTATATTTATAAGTATTATTTATATTGTTAATAACCACATTAAAGTTTTAAGGGTTTTTAAATTATTCAAATTTTATTTATTATTTTGAGGATTTCAATTTTCGAGAAGAACGTAAAATAAATTTTGAGAAATAGTGCCTAAGTTTTTATACGATTTTATATTAGTTAATGATTTACTGAGCAATTCATATATAAAGAGATGCTATGGTATCCTTAATGATTAGAAGAAAAAAATCTATGGATCTAAGTCAAGAATGATTACATTTTAGTGATCGATTTACTTATCTATGCAACTTACCTTTTACCAGATTTAAAACATATTGATTTATATTATTTTATACGCATTGATTGAAAAGTCTAGTGAAACCAACTTAAATATTGGTTAAATAGAACATAACTAACATAGGTATTTCCCGTGACTATATGACACTCCTATACACACATTCACTATGACACGGTGTGTCGACAAAATCGCTGTTCTGGGCTAAAGTCTTTTCATTAATGTTAACGGCACGAAGAGCAGCTATCGCCATGCTACTTTTATTTCTTCTATCCTTTATTTAATGATCTTCAAAACTTATTACCAAGAATTTGTTATCTCTCTAGAGTATCCAGACCGTATCGACTTTTTTTTTATATTTTAGCTTTATCTTTTTTTGTAGATCAACTAGCACGGGGACAAGTCGTTATTGTAGATTAAAAACTCGGATACTAAATCTACAGCAAATATTCAGTCCTCAAATTCAGCACATAGCAGGTGATGTTTCCATACAGATAATTACTCATAATGATAATAATAAATAAATAACATAAGATTAACTAGCTTCTTCAGAACTCTCAAAAAACAAGTGTTTGCGTCGATTACAGAAGTCTCTCTCTATTTCGGATTCTAACCCACAAGCCTATTATTTCTTACCCCAAAGCTCATAACTAGCGCCTTCCTTTTTGATCTATCCATAGCTATTAATTCCACGCAAACATATAACCTTTTAAAGTCACATAAACCCATCTCATAAAACCAATCACAGTTTTCTTAACCAATCAGTATAAAAAAAAACCTCGTGATTTCGAATTCTACTTCCCTTAATTAAAAACGGGTCTATATGGCGCTAGTTTCGACGTACAGCCCCAATTCACTAGCCCCGGTTTGTATACAGGTTTACTTCCACTATATCACAAACCCACCCCACACACACACACACACGTACGCCCTAATCACAATTACGACTATACATGTAAACTTCATCAGTCACATAAGACTTTGACGTTGACTCCCTAAATACAATTCAACTCCTATTAGAAAGAGCTTTTGGAACTCCCACTATTGTACATTGTCAACCACTATTCCATCATTCATTACGATTATCATTGATTAACTCAGTAGTGAGATGAAAACAGGTTAGATCGGTTTACACGAGCCGGTTGTTAAAACTTTTTCAAGAAATAGAACCGTTTTCTAACTCTTCCACTTTTTTATTAACCACATAAGCGAACTGGTTGTTACCTCCAATAACTAAGAAGAGAACTGTTTGTTCACTCCTATGGAGGAGAAGGAACCGGTTGTTATCTCTAATAGCTAAGAAGAGAACCAGTTGTTCATTCTTATGGCGATGAAGGAACCGATTGTTACCTTCTTTGGTCAAGAAGACAACCGATTGTTCAGTCATATAGCGAGATAAAGAACCGGTTGTTCATCTTATGGCGAAGAAGAGAATCGGTTGTTATCTATTTTGCGAAGAAGAGAACCGGTTGTTACCTACTTTGGCCAAGAAGAGAACCGGTTGTTACCTACTTTGGCCAAGAAGAGAACCGGTTGTTACCTACTTTGACCAAGAAGAGAACCGGTTGTTACCTACTTTGACCAAGAAGAGAACCGGTTGTTCACTCTTATGGAAAAGAACGAACCGGCTGTTATCTTATTTGCGAAGAAGAGAATCACGCGTTACCTTTGTTGGCCAAGAAGAGAACCGGTTGATCACACATATTGCGAGAAAGAGAACCGGTTGTTCACCCTTATGGCGAGAAAGAGAACCGGTTGATCACTCTTTTGACAAAGAAGGGAAATTGGCTCTTTAAAATTGTATGACAGATAGTAATATAATATATATATATATATATAATATATAGTATATATATAATATAAATATAATATATATATTATAATATAATATACTATGATATATATATATATATAGATATAATATATATAATATATATATATAATAATATATATATATATATATAATATATAATATAATATTATCATATATATATATATATACTATATATATATATATATAAATATATATACTAATAATATATAATAATATAAAATATATATTATATATTATAATATATATAATATATATATATATATATAATAATATATTAATATATATATATTAAGACGTATGATGAACTATACGAGAGAGACATAGAAAATAGAGAGGGGGTTTTTAAAGAGAGAGGTTATGAATATTTTAGATTCAAAATAACCTAGGATGGGTATTTTAAAACTTATTAATGATTTGAAGTAGAAAACTTTCTCACAATACTATAATATATATATATATATAAATATATATATAATATATATATATAATAATATAATATATATATATATAATATATAAATCATATATATATATTATATATATATCATAGTAATATATATATATATATATATATAATATATAATATAATAATAATATATATATATATACTCTAGGAATGAAGGATGAAAGTTTCGCTTAGTGGTTGCTGTCGTCTCTTAGTTACTCTTAACAGTAACAGAAGCAAGGTTTCCAAAAATTTAATCTTGAAAAAACGACTGAGAAGAATTTGAAAGACTCACAGTAAAAGCGCATAAAATCAATTCTCAATTTATGAAGATGCAATTGAACAAAAAGGCAGAGAAGAGGGGGATAAATATAATTAAAATATATATATATAATATATATATATATATATTAATATATAATATATATATATATATTTATTATATATATATATAATATATAAATAATATATTATATATAATATATATATTATAATATAATATATTATATATATATATAAACTTATTTGGTTTGTTTGCTAAATCTGTTCAGTTCTTAAATTAATAACAAATATTCATGAATAAATTGAATGTTTTGTTTGTTTGGTTAAATAATGTTTCTTGCCTCAACTAATGACGGACGAAAAACAATTTAATTTGGCTATTAAAATCTGTCTATTAAAAATAACTTCTATAGTATCTATTCTAATGTTTTTAGTTTTCAATGTTTTTTAAAATTTCTATGGGAAAAATCTAAAAAAATTTAAAAATAGAAGAAAATGGAAAAGATTAAAAACAAAAATAATTACTTAAAAATCAAAAATTCTTCATTTCTAAAATATTATCAAAATTCCAAGATTATTTTTAATTTTTCAAATTTTGTAACCACTAAATTTATTCAGTATTTTATAAAAAGCTTAATCAAATTCTCATTGAAGTTCATTTTTTAAAAACTGATCTCTCCGTGTAAATTATGCTCTGATTTGGTTCAAATGGATATTGATGAGAATCCGTATTTTCACCTACTGCTATCAATTATTATATTTTTCGGAATGAGTAGGAAAAAAAAAAATATATCAATTTTTTCACTTTATCCAAAAATTCTAAACGTTTGAAAAAAAATTGAAAAATATTGAGATATTTTTTTTCCTACTTGTCAGTAACATCAAATTTTCAGGTGTCTTGTAAGTTCGGGGCGAGACAAATCTTTTTTACTTAGATAATTTTTTGATATACTCAAAAATACAATTTTTAAAAAAATTCCCAAAAAATTTTTTTTTGTAAAATTTGTTCCAAACAATACCAAAAATAATGCATATACAAAGAAAATTAATCTAAGGTAAACAAAAAATGCATCTCTCCCGATTACATATGCCCTGAAAATTTCAGCCACTTCGCCCGAACAGGAAAAAAATATCGCCAATTTTTCATTTTTAAAATCCAAAAAAAAAAAATGGGTTTGAAATTGAGAACAACGGCTGAGCACAAAAACTTAAAACCAGTTCAAAAAAGGTTATTTCATGACTTGTGTAGAAAGTAATGGACCCCATCTAGTTCAGTTTCAGGTTTGAAGTCACTTCAAAAAATAGTGCTAAGGGGGGGATTGCAACCAAAGCTTCAAAAAAAGGGACAATGAAAAATTTGTTAAATTCTGAAAGAATGATATGACACAGAAAACCTCTAAAACGAACGGTATTATAGGGCAAAAAAGCTACAGATGGTGGTTACTATTGATCAAAACGGCTTGAACAATGACCTGAATTTATGTAACATTTTTAAAGGGGGTAGGCCGAATGGCTCAGCCCGAACCGAAAATTGATCCTGTCCTGAAAAAGGACTTAAAATTATCAACCTTGGCAAAAGTAAGTTCACGACAGTTAAGATAAAAAATAAATAAAAAATGAAATGGAGAACATGACTTGTTGAAAGGACAATAGAAAAATTACTGAAGAAAAAAAAGAGAATGTCAAAAAAAAAAAAAAAAAATTCAAATGAGAGGTTTCCTTCCGCAAAGAATTTTAAGCTTGGAAATGGAGGAAGAAAAGTTTTTGATTCAGGACAGAGAAATAAGGGGTAAAGAATAATAAAAAAAAGTTTCATTACGTCAAATAAATATAAGGTCAACTAATTATGTATTAATAGCTATCAAATTTTTTATGTTAATAGATAAGATATTTGAACAATAGCTTTTGTGATATTCGAACTTAAAAATATGAAGCATAAATTTACTATCTGAAGTGAGAATAATTTACGTCGTAACAGACTGTAAGACAAGTTAAAATGTAATAAACTTAAGTTAATCGTGGAACGTCATGAAGTAGAAAGCCTGTAAGGCAAAGGACCAATAAAATAACGATGAACATTTTCAATTTAATAAATCGAAAAAAACAAAAACATCTAAGGACAAGTGGAGAAACAAATTAATATACAAGAGAGTTAAATAATGGAAGATTCAATTAAAAAAAAAAGGGTCTCTGAATGAGTTTCTCGATTATTAAGGGAAACATTATCCAGAACATTTGTGAAGGAAAATAAGAATATAATTTCGAAAAATCTGTAAATAACTAAATTAGAGATGTATGAAGAGTTCAGTTCAAGATGTAGATTAATTGTCATTGGACAATAAGGGTAAAAGAAATGTTTGAAGTTACGTCATCTTATAATGAATAGACATCATTTATACAGCAAACACACACACACACACACACACACAGCGACACGCACACACGACACACACACACACACACCACACACACACACACACACAGCGACAGCACAATAGTATATATGAGATATATTGAATATATATAGGGTATGAAATTCATATATAATATATATTATATATATATATATAAGTATATACTATATAATATATATATAAATATATAATATATATATATATATATATATATATATGTGTGTTGTAGGTGTTGTGTTTGTGTGTTGTGTGTGTTGTGTGGTGAATGTGTGTGTGTGTGTCGTGTGTGTAACGATATGTAGGGTAGTCGTCTTTTCTCAACTACATTTAACTGCAACGCCGTGAATCGGGGCATGTCGGCCTTTTAAATTGGATCTGATTTGCCTTGCGAACTTACTCAACTCTGATGGGAATTTTGCGTTTCGTTCAGTCTCTCGGTCCGGCCTTGCGCGAATTAGAGGGATATCAAATAAAAAGAACCTAAACAGAGCCTAGAGACAACCATCAACAATCGGGACAGTATCCATGCCATTTATTAAGGCGTACATACAGTACATTACATATCGATACATACATACATACATTACAGTACATACATACATACTATAACATCATACTACCTACATACATACCACTACATACATACATACTATAATCATACATACATACCATACATATCATACATACATACATAACGAAACGAAGGCCGTTGCAAACAAACGTTAGTTACATCATTTTTAACAATATAATAAAAAAAAAATTATTATTCTTTGATTTTACCCTTTTATTTGTTGTTTTCACATTGAAATCTAGAAAAGAAACTGCAGTTAGAAAGAGCGGATCAAATTAGTATTAAGAAATATCTTCTGGTCAATAATCATCATTTTATTTTATTCATTATGTGCATGAATATCATTGACCTAAATATGTAAATGTTTATTATTGATTATTATATTATTGATTATATATTATTATTGGATTATTATTATTATTTATTATTAGATTATTATTAATATTATATTGTATTATTATATATTATATAGTTTATTATTCTATTTTTTTTTTAATTATTATATAATTAGTATTAATTAGTATATTAGGTGTTATTGTATTGTTATTGTATATTCGTTATTGTTATTGTTATGTATTATTTATTGTTAGAGAGTGTCATTATTATTATTATTATGTATTCTTCATTCTTATTATTATTATGTATTAATTATTATTATTATTATTATTTTTAATTTTTATTTATTATATTATTAATTATTTTTTTTTATTATTATTATTAATATTAATTATTATTGTAGTATATTATTATTATTATTATTATTATTATTATTATTATTAGTATTTATTATTGTTATTATTATTATTTAATTATTATTATTATTATTTATTTATTTATTATTAATTATTATTATATTATTATTATTATATATTAATTATTATTATTATATTTTATTATTATTATTATTATTTTCTAATTATTATTATATTCATTATTATATTATGTAGTATATATATTATTTTATTATATTATTATTATAATATTTATAATTAATATTATTATTCCATTTATTATTCTATATTATTATTATTTATTAGTATATTATGTATTATTATTATGTATAACAGTAGTAGGTCAAGTGTTAGTGAGGTAGTAGTGAGTAGTAGTAGTAGTAGGTGAAGTATCACATCTCATTATTATGTATTTATAACTGAGTCAGTAGTAATAGTGCTGTTATGAGTACGTATATGTATATTTATGTGATTATTAGGTATAGATGTGATATTATGTATCATTATTATTGATTATTATTATATTAATTATTATTATTATTATTATGTTATTATTATTATTATTATATATAGAGTAGTAGTAGTAGTAGTCATAGTAGTAGTGTAGTAGTAGGTAGTAAGTTGAAAAAAGAACAGTTAGTAGTAAGTAGTAAGTGGTAGTAAAGTACTAGTAGTTAGTTGCTTATTGTTGTAAGGTACATTAAATAATATAAGCAACAAGCTATAAGCAACACATATAACAGCCTTAATATGTAGTGTTTTGATAACCTCAAATTTAAAATCACATGATTACGCAATGCTTCTATTAATGTAAACAAAATGAGCAAGAATTTTGCGAGTTTATCGCAGTTTGATGGCATCTAAAATTAAAAATAAGTTATTACGGTAATATTTTCTTATCTTTGCTCGATCCATCTGGCCGTTACGTAAATTTTCAATTATCCTTCCTGAAAAGGGCTACTTTCTTAGAAATGACGTCGCAATGAATGTAACATATGTACCCCTTAATTAAAATAAAATTTGAGTTGAGTATGTAACAGTAAAGGTAGTAGCGATAGGAATCCTATCGTTGGAACTTGAAATGTAATATTTGAAAGATGTTAAGTCTGAATATTCCAAGATACACGAAGTACTATATTTCAATAAATTAGATTATATATATATTATAAATATAATATATATTATTTATATATATATATATAGATTATATATAATATATATATATATATATATATAATATAATATATATATAATATAATATATATTTATATATATTATAATATATTTAATATATATATATAATACATATATATATATATAATATATTAATAATATATATATATATTATATATACTATAATATATATATATATATATTATATATATATATATATATATAGTATTATATATACTATTATATAGTATATATATATATATAATGATAGTGAAGTATATATATATCTATATGATATATATGATATATATTTAAATATATATAGTATGTACTATACTGGTATATACTAATATATATATATATAGGTATATTATATAATATAATATCATATATAATATATATATATATAAATATATAAACCATACCATCATAAAACTCCATGATCAATTGATTTACTGCTTCATGTCATATACTGTATGTTACAGTATTTACTGTATTACAAACTCGAATGCGGTTTAGACATAACATTAAACATAGTAATATCTAGCAAAAGCTAATAAAATTCACATAACCTAATCTATCTAACCTACTACACTACGAATAAATGCCAACATTAACAAAGTTCTCAACCTATCAATAGTAACTATCCTAAATTTGCCCAGTGAAACTTAACCTAACCCTACTTTTTTTTTATCGTATCGATAACAAATCAATGTTAAATTAACATAGTAGTCTTATAAAACCTAACAAAATTTTCCATGATCTACCCTATCTAACGTACGGGACTATGAATTACTCCTAGCATAAACCAAATTTTTAATTTTAATTAAATTAACAACAATTTCTGATCTAAGGCCATAAGTCCATAACTACCCTAACACACTTTAAGTATGAATAAAATGCTATAATGGCCGAGGTTGAGTCTTTATATATTCGCATAACATAAAAATATCTAACCTGACCAAACAACGTTACCTAACATGACATATCGTATCAAACATATGGAACTACGAATAATTTTTGTACACATACATTTTTCACTTGTTAAATAAATTTAACTTAAGCAAAGTTCCGTACTCATGCTAACGTAATACATACCTTTGATCAATTGCTTCAAAGATTTCTTGTACATCCTAACAAACTATCCTACCTACAAATACTAGGGTTAACCGAACTTAATAACCCAACTGTGTTACCATAAAATTTAACTTAAGCAAATTAATATACTCAAACCAACTTAGTACAAAACTCTGGTCATTCCCTTCGAAGATGTCTTATACACCCTAACAACTATCTTACGTAACAATACTAGGGTTAACCTTACTTAATAACTCAACTGTGTTACCCTAAAATTTTCTCCTTCACTCATCCTACTAAGGATACTAAAATTAAATTTCACGAGTTCACTATTTAATAAAGTTCCTAAAGGAATTCATCTTTTCCTCGCGAGAAGTCCCATTTGGGGTCACCCCTCGAGTGGCTGTAAAGTCCCATTTGGGGGTCACCCCCCAAATGGGATGTAAGCGGGCATTACCCATTCGAAGAGGTAAAGCTTCAGCCCGCTTACAGAGGGAATCTTAGAGACATCGTATCCCCCTCAACTTAGTACCACTTAAAGTGTAATCCACTAGCAAATCATAGGACAAAAATACTCTGTCCAGGAGAATCGAAGTCCCACATGCTTTCGTCTTGCCATACCCGGTAAATACTGGATAGGCGAATGCAGCCAACACGCCCTTTATACAAATGTATTAACGAACAAAAAAAGTTAATTTGAATCCACTAGCAAAAATTTTCCCATTTGCATAAAAAATGTAGAGAGCCAAGTTAATTTATATTATAAAAATGGGCTATCTAAAGGTGAACTATTAGTTCGTCCTTTGATGCCTACTATTAAGAATAAGTTTTAGATTAATATGTATGTGTATATTTATATATTTCAAAAATTATATTATATATTTATTTTATCATAGAGCCAAACTTAAAAAACTCCTTTTTTGTTGATATTGGTAATTAATAATTATTGTATAAAACTCACAAAATTAAAAAAAAAAATTAAAAGCGAGTTCATGATATATAATTTTATAATATAATATTAATATATAATAATTTTCTTTAGCTATTTCTCTTATGCTCTTGTGCTCTGTTTGCTAACGTACTATGGGAGTACCGTGGTCTTAGGTGCTTCAAAATTGTATTGAGTCGATTGCTAGTTGTCCAGTATCCCCCTTCAACTTGGTGGATTCCTTAATAAGCTGGTGGTGTTCATATGCCACGTAGTAAGTGTAGAGCATATCAAGTCTCCGTGCCACACACCCGAGATAGGGAAGATAAATACAAGTTGAATAAGGATACCAGATCCAATTGAATAGTCCGAAATAAGAGAAATAATCCGAACTAAATCTCTTTAGCAGAACCATCCTTTCTCAAAGAAACACAAGAAGACCAATAGACCCTAAAGCCTATAAATATATACTAAAATATCCGAACTATAGCCCCTCATAATATGTACCATTAAATTAGTGAAGTTCGATCAGCAGATAAATACATGAAAAAATCCACCCTAAGCATCAATAGGACCGCGACGGACCCTCACTAATGGTAATAATTCGTAATCTAAATGTAAATAGTATGAAGTTCATCTCTCAACTGAGCCCAGGTGTGTTGACCATACAACCATAGCCCCTCTAATACAAGACACCCAACTCAGCCAATTCTCTCCTATCATGCACCTTTATTTACTCGCTCTCTGCCAAACGCTCACATTTACTTCTCCTTACAGACATTTTCATAGATTCATCTAGGACATTCAATTCCACTTATTCTATTCTTAGTTCGTGTTAATCCATAGCTAACTCGAGTGCGGTTAATTTCCCAGCAAAATCTACCAACAGTATCTTTCACCCTACAACTAATACAACTGAATTAAAGACGCGCGAGAAGATACATATCCACCTATTCGCCGTTACAACAGCCGGAGCGTATGTCAGTATGAAACGCATTAACACCTGTCTTTCCGATAATCCCCAAGCAATGACGTCCTCCTAAAAGCCAAATTCTCAACATACTATTCGCGGACTAATTGTTAGTGTCGTGGCTGTCGAATACCTCCTGACCACCTTCTCTTCTAATAACATCCTATCCTACCCTCGTAACTGCGGGTCTGAATTAGACCTGTTACCTCCTTCAGAAAATTCATGAGTTCGGTTAAATACCCTTTCTTAAACCTCTATTCTAGATTGCGTGTGTTCACAGTGAACCCTCAGCCACCTAGAAACGGGCCTCTTATAGACAGGTTGTCATCCCCGCTGAAGCTATCACCCCAATTGACTAATCTTCCTCGCTCCAGAGTCGGTAAAATAAATGTTTGCAAATATCCTATTTCAGGACCAATATGGAATCTTAATACTGCTGAACAATCACTCGCATGACAAATAATCTTACAATTTAAGGGTAACAACAACATAACCCTTCGTAACTGAATGTAAGGACGTCTAAGGCGCACACTCAAAATTTGATAAGGGTACAACCCCATAGAGTCGCGACAAGTGTAATAGTGTATACTATTTGCAGTACTTGTTACTAGTTGTAACTCGAATGTTATAAGACGAACCCAAGCTCCCTTCGTTAACCGTGGAGCATATGTAAATAATATAAACCTTAATAAGTTGCGCGTTATAGCGCTACATCATCTTGCTGATAAAATCTACAATCCTGATTTCCCTTCTCGTCCAACACATACCCCGTAAAATAATTATAACCCAAGAGCCTTTAAGTCATGTCCCGACTATCTGCATCAGACGCTTATGTTTTAATCTCAGAGGATTTTTCTTATAACGGGAATAAAGTACAAGAAAATTCCTACATCTGGAGGAAATTATCCCAAGAGGGACTAGTTCGCTCAACTCAACAACCACCTAACTGTATGAGCGTGCGGAGTGCAGACACGATACCTTTCGAGTCAATTTATAATAAAATCTCTTCATCTTGCTCAAATCTTTTTTGTATCAACAAAAACATTATCGAATAAATCTTCACAAATATAATTACTTTCACAGTATCTGTAAATGAGCTTCAAATATATAAATCATCTGTCTTTCTAAATACTCTAGAACACCTACCACACCGCAATCCAGAGATCCATATCCGTATAGCATGCAACTATATTATACGGAACCCTATTTAAGGAGTGCGATGCTTCTGCCACTCCGTGTACTCATTACACTTGAGCTCTCTCTCATCATTAGATCAGAATACTTAAGCATCTCCGTTTTCTATTACTTTAATATCTAAAAACCTCAACAACTTATCTGCTCGGAAATATTAGCATATTTCTTATGTTCCCACCTACCGCTATAGAATCTAGCGGAGTAGATTCAGGTAAAATTTTGTTACAGCGTTTTATAAGTTGACATAACCCTAAGTGTATTATAAACAACCTAGATATTGAGTATCCAACAATACACAGCAACTCAATGAAGATACAACAAGACTAAGTCTCTTACGGTTGCTTATCTAAATCCCCTGCGTGAGAAACACTATAGGATAGTTTACCTAATCATTCCTAGGATTTGTGTATTAGGCGACACATATTTATTCCCGTAGTGTAGTAGGTAGATAGAAAAGTAGGTCTTAATCAGCGTACGCGCAATTTATATCTTTATTGTCCTAGACTACTTATCATGTCTATTAATACATCTTGTTTGATAAACCTGCCTATGTGTTCAGTTGAAAGTTACCTCCACACGTACCATAACTATGTCAACAATGACAGTATTATGACCTAATACCTCCAGTAAATACTACTCTCTCACTCGGTGAGTTAATTACCTGTCCAATTGATAAGCAGGCGCTGGTGTTATTTGCCGCGTCCTCTGCCCTTTACTGCTTTAGAGTCCCATCTATAACATACTGTATATATATCAAATTATCAGCTCTCTGATAACTAATAAATTTCTCAATCTAATTATCAATAATGGTTACAAATTTGATAAGAATACTTATAATTTAAATTAAGTTAGAGAATTTCTATCATTAACATTAAACCCTTCCGTTCAGTGGTTATCTAAGCAATATTTAAACAATTTAATGTCTATTTCCAGTAGTGTAAAGATATAATTGAAGTTTATTCGCACATCATCCATCTACCATAACGTGGCACTAAGAACTGTCAACCAAGGTTGTTCTTTCTAATCATAATACAGTCACACATGCTATTTGCAAAAGAGCTAACTAATGGTCTCGTCTTTGATTCGACTCTCATAATATTCTTTAGGTCTACCATAGTGATGCTAAGCATGGTCATGTATTATAGGTATTATACTAGTAGTGCCTCTAGAAAATTAGCGAATACAACATTTTCATTAAAAATGAGAGTATTTAAAATAGCCTGATGTCAAAAGTTTAAGAAATTCCCAGCCCTATAATTCTACAGCCCCGTTTTCTCCTTCATGAACAACGTATAAATTTAATAACTATAAGCTGAAATGTTTCCACCACCGTGTGATAAACAAAGAATAATAGTATTTATCAGCTCTAATCTGTCTCAAGTTCAAAAGTCGCGCTGATAAAGTAATACTTATATATATATAAAACCAATACCAGGATGCATTTATAAATGAGATCTTTTTGTGAATAATTTACTATACAAACATCTCAAAAATTCGCAATCAATCACCATCTCGCCTCCGCTCTGGAATTTTTTATTGCATTTTTTTCTTTATTCCATGTTTATTTTTCAGATCGTAACGTCCACGCCAAAGTAATATATAATTTCGATAATCCTGCCAAATTATATTTCCGCTATAAACTCTCCTGCAACAAAAATAAATTAAAAACATCCTACATATCAAAACATATCTCACACAACTATCCCCACATATTATGACTTCTTAAAAAAAAATCCCAAACAATAAATCCATACCTAAAAATATGACAACTCTCTATGGTTCACATACAGACCAGAGAGGAAAGATACAAACAAAAAATATATGAAATATATACTCTAATGATCTTCTACCCTTGCGAAAAACAGCTCATTAGTACCCCAATCTCAATTAACGCTACATCAAACACAAGAGTTCACTTAGAACAAAAAACACTACTCATCATTTACTGTGTATTAAATATTGATGCTATACAGATTTTCAAAATAAATAGTGTGTATAATCTTTATTCCACAATTACTCCTCTCACATCCATTTCATCTAGTTACATAAATGAGCACCTATCCCTATTTCTAATTATTATTATTATTCTTAAGTGACAGATTCCCACTGTATATTCTCTTATATAATAATATAGTAATATAACATCATTATACCTCCTTTTCGCCGTTATCATTCCTTATCACAGAAGGAGGTACATTTACCTATATATATTTAATCACAAAAAATTTGTAGTGTATGTCTTCATTCATCCTCCTTCCAAAACTATTGATGTTACATCTTTAACTCTGAACTTTGACTCTTTTAACTTCCTAAATAACCTAAACGTTATAATTATACCACCTTTTAGTGTTGTCGTCTTTTTATATCGTCTCTAGCATAAAAAAGAGAAATTATATTAATATTCACAAAGAACTAATGAAATAATGCATGCAATCACATTCATTATTGCGTAAATAAGAAAAATGAAAATTTTATAAAAAAGTACATGTCCAACCACGAACGCGTTCTTATATATTACCTTTTAACCACCCTCCGTGCTTCTTATCCGTCACTCCTACTTCAATTTGCCCACTCCCCATCCGCTGTGATCATAGCATTGGCCCATAAATTCGTTTATGCTGTTCCGCCTGACTTTTAGCCACACTCCGACAGCGAGCTATCCTTTGCACGTGACTAACCACCAAGTTCTGCCTTCCGATGTCCATTTTCTCCTCGTCCCGCAGATTTGTAGCTTCTTCCCCTTCCAGATACCTGCTCTCCAGCTTTCTCTCTTCCTTATGTGTTTTTACACTTACAATATGCACCTGACTCCACTACTGTGCATACCGATCCAGATTTAACTGAGTGGAGACGAGCATCCTATCACAATAATAGTTCTTATGCCTAACATATTCTCAGAGTATGAAAAGTCCACCTGTAGACTTTCTCATCAATGCTCCCTTATTATTTAAGAAATTCCCTGCTTCCCCAGCTCAAGATAGATAATAAATACCTACTTCCTTTCGTAAAATCTACTACTTCTCTCACTCTCAATCGCATAAAGCCTTATAATATCCTCATATATATCATTTAATTTTATCAATAGATAATAAAATATAATAAGATAATAAACAATAATTAATTAATATATCTATAATAATATAAGATATAATCCCATTATTATTCACTTAAAATACCCCTCACTGATAGATTAATACAATATATATATATATTATAAAAAATCTTCCGAAAACACAATACTTACAAAGTTACAAAAATTCTTCCGTAATACTAAATTTCCACCTATACACGAGAGAAAGGAATCATTATAATACATAACCCTTTTGGTTGTCACCCTTCTAATAAAGATAAGACCATCGAACCGTGCGTACACTGTATAACATACCAAAAAACTCTAGCATGGGGAAGGAAAGGGGTGATACTTATGAATACTCTTGTGTTGGTAAAGGAAGGGAAAGCTAAGTTAAAATAAAATTCAACTATACGATCACGCGCGAGTAGCTCCTGCGTGCGTATACAAACCATAATATCAAAATTATATTCATCCATAATATGCCTTACCATTTCCCATTCCGTGTCCCACACAGAGAAACCCCACAAACTGAAAACCACCTGTTATACCATCCCTTGTTTTGAAAATCACCAGTAAGAATTTAAAAAAAATGCTTTTACAATCAGCGGTGCAAGTGGGAATTTCAAGATCAGCCAGAGTGGACAGGGAACCTAAAAACGACTCCCCTATTTTCTAATATCATTGTTGAATATTCTGTCATTTTCATAACCTTCACCCATATTCTCTAGATACATTTCATTATTCAAGAGATTATAAATACCAAAATGTGACACCCATTTACAAGACCACAATACATAAAGTTATTTTTTTCGTTAATACTCTCCCTTTCTATTATACGATTAAATGTCAATTTCTCTTCATGTTACCGCCGGAACCGATATACTTGTCCCAAGCAAAATTGACACACACCTTAACGCTATAAAAAATTTGCAAATAAATCATTTAACTCTAAATATAATTACCATAGGTAAATCAGACACTATCCTTAACACACACCTTAGTTATCTTGTAAATCCCGTTTTTATAAATTCTTTTTACTCATAGCGTCTAATATTGTACCAACTAAATTGAATCACTCATAATTATCTATAAATATGCTAAACTATCCTTATAACTCTCCCCTCCTCTACATATCTTACTTTCCATAACTAACCAAGCATATATAACAGTATCGCACACATTAATCATCAAATCACACACATCTATTTAATAATTTCATCACTTATTTCCATTATATCATTCTGTTTGTAGTTTTCAAAGTGTCACAGCGAGTGACAAATCAGAATTAATTGCCCTTTTCATAATAAATACATTCCGATCACCTATTCTATTCTATATATAACTATGTACATATACATCTAATTACTTCTAACTACAACATTTATCCGTTCTTAACTAATTCCAAATATTATATATGTAATATCACCAAAATATAACTGAATTCATATCAATTATTCAGTATACTCATATACGAAATTAGGTAAGGCTTCGTTATTAACGTGTATACATAATAATACGGATACTATAAAAGATTAATTCTAACGTAATACCTATACTCCTGAAGGCATGCTAATCAGCATTCCTTAGCTAAAATAGAGATAGGTACTGTAAGTGGGTAAAAAGTACCTAACTCCCAATACTACCTACACTAGTCCCTATACTAGTCCGACTTCAATATCTAACACGTGAAGGCATCAATACGAATGTATAGGATAAATTCTATATCTCTCCCCGACAATAATTGGAGGGATATGAGTAAGTAGGGATGTCGTGTATTGCATGATCTCGTGCGTAGTAGAGGTCTGCCTTGATAGAACGTAACGCTTTGAGAGTTAAGGCCGTCGGTTGTACCCTTTTGATAACTTCATTTTTATTATACTGTATTCTTGTAATATGATATTATGTGGTATAATAAAATGGTGTATAATATAATATAAATAGTGATTAGATCAATTTAATGTTTGATATACCTTGAGTAGTAATAGTATAATATAATAATTATACAATGAGTTTGATTGTAGTATAAGATAATATGATACGCTCAAATAAGAGAAAGGTATATACGGCCTAATCAAATTATAAATAAATGTGGATATATAGTAGATACACTCTTCATCGGTGTTCTCAACAGCAAATCACTAGCCTCACGGGTCTAAAGCCCCTAAAATCCTAGGAGGGGTGTACTTCTCCGTGCGATCACATATCAATAAATTATATTATGTAATGAATAACTTGTGAATAATAGCAAGACACATGAGCAGAGAAATTGTGCGGTATCTTAGCCTCCTACATTGGATACTCAGACGTCCCGACCCAGTGACCGAAACATGTGAGTTCGCTCTAATGTTTCCTGGAGTTGGGCCGAATGAGGTGGAAGGTGCAGTTCATAAACACGATACATGCAAGCTACCGGATGCGGAAATAAAGTTTTTTAGGAGGTTGTAGATGATCCAATTCTTCTTAAGGGCCACTGTATACGAGCCCCGTCAGACTCCAAGTCGCACCAGAGGAAAAAGGTCCACTTCTCAAATGCTCTTCCTCCTCATATTATATAACCATCTTTAGCTGCCCCAAACGAAGGCTCTGGCAATCCATTATTAATTTAATTAAACTGTTTGTATATCCCAAACGAAGAATCCCCAAGAACATTAAAAAAGAAAATTTTGGCTGCTCCCAACACACTAATAAAATATACCTATCTAAACAATCAGGAATATTTAAACTATATATTTCTCTCTTTGCGCTTTATATAATATATCAATTTCAGTGTTAAATTTAACTATTTCTAAAAAAAGGTTTTTAGGTTCAGATCTCTCATCAGTTTGCGGCTCAAAAGCAAAAGCCCATGTAATCTCAAACACAAACGCGCAACCCCCAACTCCCTCTCAGAAAACCGGCAAATTCCAGATTCAATCCTTCTCCGTATTATGCCTAGCCATCTTTCCTTGTGTTTTTTTCTCTCTACTTACCTCCCACAAATTCTCTACACCTCTCCTTAATTCACTTCTTCTTAGTATCATTCGTTCCAACCTTTTTTTAATGTGAGCCGTTACCACTGCTATCCTACCAGCTCTTCAAGTACCGGCTGGTTTCCTAATGAGCACTTGAGTATTTCCTTATCACATATCTAAACCTAATCATTAATTCATCTATGTATTTCGATCAATTAACTCAGTAACCTACTGTCATCTACTCCTTTCCATATTATAATGAAATACCTTAATACACATTCCTTATAAGTGTACTTCTTCATTACATTCGCTTTCTTCACACCTAAACCATAAACGTATATATTCAGTTAACCCGCTCGATTCTCAACATTTTATCCAATTACCTCTAACTGACTTAACACGTAAGCCCTAATGTAAATTATCATCCACTAATATATAAATTACTGAATACAGACTGCACCTTAATTCATATATATAAATAAGTATACTATCATATAATATTATTCCACTCCATATAAGTTTCTCTAATAATTATCTCCATAACAGTTTCTTGACACTAGGAGGTAATTATCGAAAAACTTTATACCGTAAATAGTCATGCCTTAGAAATCCTAAACTAAGAAACCTTCGCCACTCACCACCGTGAACTTAAGGTCCCGTCTTTATAACGAGTGTGCGACCACAGAAATAGAATTTCTCGCATTTATGCACCAGACTTCCCTACTCATAGCGAGATTTTTTGAACTGTAACTCCTTTATTAAAGACGACATGCATCTTCCAATTGCCCTCGGAGACATATATAACGATCCAACATATAGTCTTAAATCATTTAAATAGAAGGATATACGAATTTGTTGCGTCTGAGATGTTATTTCTTTCCTATTTATAATGGACTTAAATAGCGACAATAATCTAGAGCTCTTGGATTTAATAAAAAAGTCTCACTATAAACAATAAAGGTTAATAATAATAATAATAAATAAAAATATAATGATATATAAATTATAATAATTAAGAATAATAATTATAATAGTTACTAATGAAAAATAAAATATAATAAGATACTAAATATAATGAAGATTGTAAGGTATTCATATCTAAATGCACCTTTAAATAACTTAATTGAGTCTTTTTCTAAAAGTCTAATACCCCCCCCTTCCTCTAAATTATTAAATACATACTTTTAAAATCCTCAAATAAATACTGTAAAAAACTGCGTATACAAAATAATAGTATTACTATTAAGATACCCAATACCCGCTCATATTCCTATCTCTTCAATAATCTAAATCTCCATTCAAAAATAAAATCTAAAATCCCTCCCCAAGACCCCTCTCAATCCCCCTCACCTATTTAATAAATTAAATAATTAATACAAAAAAACGAAAAATGTAAATTTTTTAATATTAAAAGTGAATTAAAATTATTTAAGATTTCTTTTAAGATTAACGAATTAAATAAAAAAATAAAATTGTCAAGAAAAATTCCACAATTTTGCATTTTATAACAAATATCAATGCAAAAATACAACCACTCATCGCTCCTTCTAACTTCCCTTCTCCAAAAACCAAGTTTTATTCCAATTGTTTTTATGCCCAGGCAAAAGGTTGCTCGAGAAAGAAGATAAATCGGACGGTGCGATACATGCACTAGATAAGCATTATATCGAACCATCTCACAGCGCTCCCCTCCAATATAAATAAACCTTAAACCCCACCGCAAGCCCCAATGAATAGTAATATATATAAAAGATATATAAGAAATAAAATAAATCATAGAAAATATATTAAGATAATTTTTTATAAATAAAGCTAACCAGATTATACTCTATACTCACCCCATTTAATATTATAAGATACCTTTATATTAGAGTAACTTCGTCGTCTATTCTAGATAAAAATCAAAACTATTAGAGTTCCACAATATATAATCGGGACCGCCAGACGCAGGATCTCTCCAAGATCCCTTATCGGTCACCTCTCCTGTCGTTCAATGATAGCCGGCTTCAGGTAATCGCCCATATTAACCACCGTAGTGCCTAAAATATCTCCGTGTGTCCTTGAATTGGGGTCATCGGGCCAACAACCCTATGCAACCATGCCGGTGTGAACTTCAATTCCTATAACTAATAAAACCCTTCCCATTATTACTTCCTTTTTTAAATGCTAAAAATCTTCTCCCTCTTAAATACCATAAACTCAACCTTTACTATTTCCTTACCATGAACATCTTCTAATATAACTATATATTTATCATAACTCAGAATTAATAATCCACTATATTTATTTATTACTTCGAAGTATCTATCCCAGCTAGTCGAATTAATCCCAAACACTATAACTCTCACACTCATACTATATATAGATATATATATAAAATATATTATATAATACATTATATATACCTGTATTATTAATATATATATATATATAATATATATTAATATATATAATAGTATATATATATATTATAATTATATTAATATTATATTATATATATATATATATATATATATTAATATAAATATATATATATATATATATAATATAGTATATAATGGGATTTGTATCGAAATTTTACGAATAAATTGTTACTAAAAGTTTAAGACAACAAAATATTACCAAACTTTAGTTAGACTTAAGTTATTTTTTTAAAAATCTTTTTTTTTTTTTCTCAAAAGTTTTTGAAGTCTAATATTTATTAAAGGAAAAATATAGTCATAAAATTTCGGTAAATTAGGATGACTTGAATTTATATACTTCACTATAATGATATGATTATTTATATATTATTATTATATATTTTATTAATTATTTATGATTTTAAGTAATCTTTTCTTATTATTATTTAATTATTCAATTATAATTATGATTTTTGTAATTATTTCTTAGGATTTCAGAATTTATTATTATTATATTTTAATATGATTATTTATTAGTAGTAGTAGAGTAGTTAGTAAGTTAGTTTTTTAATAGTCTTATATTTATTTAATTATATTATATTTTATAAATTACTATTATTATTCATTATTAAAATTTATATTATTAATTATTTTTACATTATAGCTCATCATAAATCATTATATTATTATTATTAATCTAATTATTATTATTATTGATTAGTAGGACTGATATATTTATGCGTATAATATTAAGTGCTCATTAATTTAACGTTGTCAGCATTTTTATATTTTAAACTTCAAATTCATGTCCGTCTAAATGAAAAAATTAGTTCTTATAAGTTAGAATTATAAGTTCATATTTCACTCTCTCATCCGTTACTTCCCTTCTCTCGATCGATATCTTCTTATTTTTTATTAGCTTATTCAGTTTTTATTTTTTTTTATTATTATTCATTTTTTTTTCTTCTATTTTTTTTTTTTTATTTATTTTTTTTTTTTTTTATTTTTATTTATTTATTTTGAGTTTTTAGTTTTTTATTACATGGTAACTCATTATGATACATTCTATTCACTCAGCCAAAGTGAGCAAAGTTTCAATAAATATACATATGAATGAGAGATAAAGAGTTATGGCACTTCTCCTAAATTTCAAATGTAAAATTGGTAAAATAATTTATCGATAGATATTATAATATATAGCACACTGACATAATAGTATGTAATTGGAATAAGTGTATAGGGTATAACAAATGACTCAGTGCGATCATTATTTTCCCAAAGGACTGGCGCGAGGCCAGTCCCAAAACCAAAAAGTTTGAACAATTTTGGGTATGTAAATTGTTCCCTTTTTTCCTTTTTCGAAAAGGTAGGAAAGGTAAGAATGGTCGGGACGGTGAACATGGCATCCCGAGATAAAAGAGAGAAGTAGAGAATCGTAGGAAGGAAATATGACCACGAGTACGAAAAGAAGAGACCCCAGAACGAAAATTGACAGACCCTTTAGGAGCGTTCGACTAAGCGGATCCTTGCAAGACAAAGAATAGAAACATATATAAAAAAGAAAAAACTAATAAAAGACACTGGAGACGGAGGAGAGAGAAGAATCGACTTAAATTTAGTTGTGTGTGAGAGAGTGCAAGAAAGTGTGGATTTTCGTGACGTGAAACTGAGAGAGCAGGATCGCATAGCAGAAAGAGAATCCCAGTTAGACATACCAAGAGAGAGAAGAGAGAGAGAGAAGAGAGGAGAGAAAGGAGAAGAGAGAGGAGAGAAGAGAAGAAGAGAGAGTGAGAGGATTGTTAGAGAGTGCGATATTCTGGGATAATCTGAATGATAGATATTTTGTATGGGGTGAGTAGGAGGTTTCAAATTAATTGTGTTGGAGGGACACTAAATGGTCTGGTAGTGCCATAAAAAGGATAGATAACAGGTGGTTTGGGTCATTGTCGGGGAGAAAATGGAAAAAATGGTTGGAAGAGTGAGTTTTTGATCTGTCGTGTAAGAGAGAGAAGGTGTGTGTGTATGTATACTTTCCCTTTAACAGCCAAAAAGATGTCTAGAGTAACACCAAGATAATAGGTATAAGCGTAGAAGTTAGGATCAGGCAGAACAACCACACACACCACCTGAGAAGAGAGAGAACGGGATAGAAGAAAGATGAGAAGACAGACATGCGTTTGATGTAGGAAAGAAGGTATCGAAGTGAAAAGTATGATTGATTTTGATGTTGTTGCGTGATAGGGGTTGAATAAATGTGTTGAATGTCTGACAATCTGTTAGAGGGGGGTTAGGAATGGAAGAATGGGATTAGTAGGGCATCATTATGTTGTTTTATGTAAAATAAAGTCATAGTAGGGGCCTGGGATGGAGAAGGTTGATAAGGAAGGAGTGGGATAGAATTAAGAAGTGAGAAATTTAAGCGAAAAGGTAATAAGGATTACAGATATTTAAGAGAGCTTGCAAATAAATCAGTGGAATATTAACAAGTTGAAACTGAACAAAATGGAAGCAAATGAAGAAGCGAGTCAATGTTAATAGTGAAAAAAAAGTGTGAGTGGATGTGCGCTAAAATAGAGGAAGTAAGGGAAAATGTTAAGCAGCGAAGAAAGAAGTGGGAGAAAGGAAGGAAAAAACATGAAAGAGGGTAAAGTACACCGTGCGTTGAAAGTTAGAAAAGAGAAGCGAAGAGAATGAGTTAAATGTACACTTAAGAAGCCGAAGAATCGAGAGTATGGAGTGTTGGTCTCAAAGAAGCGAGAGGAATCTTAGAATACACTAATGAATATGAGAGAATAAGTTATGGAAAAAAGGTAGAGAAAGAAAGAAAGAGAGAGTGAGAGAGAGGAAGAGAGAGAGAATGGACATATGACTACAGCTAAAGAGATGGAATTAATTATGGAGATACTAAAGAAGAAAGAGGGGA
>JABUQX010012414.1:45000-63823 GCA_015478945.1 Trachelipus rathkii
TCTCTCTCTCTCTCTCTCTTCTCTCTCCTCTCTCTCTCTCCCTCTCTCTCTCTCTCTCTCTTCTCTCTCTCTCTCTCCTCTCTCTCTTCTTCTCTCATTATATATATAATATATATATATATATATATATATATATATTATATATATATATATATTATATATATATATATATATATTATATATATATATTATAAATGTATGCGAAAGGAGGGAATGGTGTCAGAATCTCTCCTCCAATACTTTTCATAGACATAAAAGGAATATTTATTTTTATTGATTCTATTCTTTTAAGAAATCAATTTTTGAGTTATAATATGTTGTTAAATAATAATAATAATTGATAACTTGTTTTGGAAATATTTTTAACGAATATTATATATTTATATATATATATATATATATATATATATATATATTATATATATATATATATATATATTATATATATATATATATATATATATATATATATATTTATATATATACCGTATATCTTTTTCATGCATTTATTATTTTCTGATCAACAATCTTTTCATGTTATGAAAAATTTGATATATTGCCAATTTATCTCTGTATCTTTCATTTTTCCATACTGATATATATATATATATATATATATATATATATATATATATTATTTTTTTGTCTTCATAGTTGATATTAAATAATATAACTCACTTTATTATATATCTTGTTATATAATATACTATAATAAATATATTATATATATAGGTATATAGCGGTACTTATTGTATTAAATATACCGCTCTCACCAAACATTTATCTATAGTGTCTCAAATGGTTGATATTATAATATTATTTAGTTTCTTGTAGTAGTGATTTATCAATTGAATACTATATATACCCTACCTAGTTGTAGCTCTATATCTTTATCCTCACCCTTTATATTTTTTTTTATTTTTATTTATTTAGTATGTTATTTATGTATATTTAAAATATATTTATTTTATAGTAGTATGTAATAATTTTTATAATACCCTGTATATATATTGGCAATAAGCTAAAAATGTTCTAAAGGAATTATATATTGCATAATAAAAGACTAATAATACTTATAATAATTGGAATATTATATATATAATACATATATAATTATTTAGATTTTTTTGTCTTGAAATTGAAACTTTTAAGGTTTCTCTATTTGTTCTTTTTGTTATTTTTCCTCCTTTTTTTTCTTTTAATGACTGTTTTTTTTGTTTTTTTTTACCATTTTTTAAGCTTTACATTTTTTGATCTCTAGTTCTTTAAGTGGTCATACTATTTGTGGAAATATTGTACGCTAAGCCATACATTTTAAAATTTTTATTTTTCAGAAATAAATAAAGTTTAAAGTCATTAATTTTTTCTAAGGATAATTTTACATCACCTGCCATATTTGGTCTAGAAAAGAAAGTTTTATTCTTTTGAAATTGTTATTTTATATTTTATTCACATTATTTGCAAATAACTCTACTATGGGATAGTTTGATTACTGTGGATTTGAATTTTAATTTATATCGTTAAAATGAAATATAGAAGGCAGTGTATGAAGCTTAATTTTTTTAGTGTATGGGCTTGATAAAATCACAAAATTCAAAAAAAAAAAAAAAAAAAAAAAAAAAATCTTTTAACATTGTTTTGAAGGTTCTGGTAGAAAACCATTATTTAAATGCACGTTTCATCTTTGTTCAATAAATAATTTTCAAAAGGCCGATGATTTTTGTGTTTACTATATATATATTATATATATATTATAATAGTTGTATGTATAGTAGCAGTAGAGATTAAACAGTTTAACTATCCTCAGCTCATTCTATATTATACCCTAGTATTTACTAATATATAACCTAACGGTAATAATAATAGGTTTTTGTATGTGTAGATTGATTATAATAATATAATTTGTATAGCTGTATTGGAGTGTAAGTATCCCCGCAAGGGGTTATTGATTCTTGTTGCGGTGTTATTGTCTCCATGAGAGTCAAATTCGAGAATCGGTGAATAAGCTGGAACATACCATAGTGACAAGAACCAATACTTCTTCTAATTTCAATGTTTCACCGCCCTAGTTGCTTTCTCTATAATGGAGTTATTCCCTGTATAGGGTGCGCACCACTTACAGTACGGGAAGTTGTCATATTAATAAAGCTTGAAAGTTGGTGGTGTCTAGTGGTTTTATTTAGTCCGTTCTTGTCTCCCACTTTCCACTACAGGAAACCCCTTAAAACCTTTTTCAAACCGTTCAACTGTTGAATGAATAATCACCCTCCCTCATACTACCTGTATAACAATGGACACTACTCTCCTAAATTCCTCCTCCTCCTCCTGATACCTGTACAATAATGGAGATCCTAAACTAAGGTATTCTACCGTCTCTTATGTCTTCTTCTTAAGTAACTTAATTCTCGTTCTTTCTGTGCCAAGATCATTAAATAATGGTGGGGTTTGATTTTTGGGATCTGACGGTATTAAAAAAATGTTTAAATCATTTTCTATTTAATAATAATTTGTGCGACATTTGAGTTATACGCCGGGAAGCGGTGAATGAAAAAGTGTAAATGACTTGAGTATTGGCAAAATATAATTTTCTTTTTTGTAAAAATTATTTATTATTATTATTATTATTATTATTATTATTATTATTATTATTATTATTATTATTATTATTATTATTATTATTATTATTAATTATTATTATTATTTATTTATTATTATTAATTATTATCTATTATTGAATTATTTAAAACCATTCTTCTTATTTTCACCTTGTGACTGGCATAAAGGGTTTAGAATTATTTGAGTATTTTTTTTTTTCATCAATAATGACCTCTATTGAATATTTGCCTTCTTAGGTCTTTAAATCTACAACCGTTAATATTATTTATTAAATTATTATTAACCTATGTTTGCTATTATAATTGTTCAAAATATAGTGATTATTTTGTCATAGATCCTGGCCATGATGTTAAACGATGTGCTTCTAACAAGATTGCTTGTAGATCACTGTAAAATGCGTTGGTGCCTTCGAAGTACAGCACCATTACAATTTATGTTTTACTTAGCCAATCGTAGAATTCATTGTGTGATCTTATTGTATATTATGGAATAGCTTTTCTTGAACTAATAAATAAATAAAAAGAAAAAAAAGATACGTGGGAAGGAAACTTTATACTATGGTAGCTTTTTTTTGGTAAAGTGTTGTTCAGGTAGATTTATATACGTGCACTTTGAACTCTGACAGTTTATTTTTAAAACCAATGTTGCAAATCCTGAACGGTTATTATCATCAGTGTGTTTTTAAACATTGAAAGGTTTCTTAAAAACTTGTTTACAAGATATCGTCATGCAAGGATGCAATAATTCGGTGGTGGATTGCATTTTGCTGATGTGCAAATAATCTATAAGTTAATTTCATAAATTTATTCATGTTATGATTTTTATTATTATTATTATTATTTTATTTATTAGTTAATTATGTATTGATTATTATTATTATTATTAAGATTTATTAATATTTATTAATTATTATTATTATTACTTTATTGATTATTATTAGTACATTATTAAAGATTAGTAATAATTGAAACGTTCGGAATGATTTTGCCGGTCCCTTAGTATATATATATATGAATATATAGACAAATACAATGAAATATTACGTATATACTAATCTACAAGGTAAGTTGGATGAAAATATATGCCTGTATATAATATACCATATATGTAGTATATATATATATAGGCGTGATATAGTATAATATATATATAGGTGAATAAGTATGTATATATATATATATGATATCATATATACTTGTATATATGATATCTATATGAGTATAGTATAGGGATGGAGGGAAGTCAAGTCATTTTAAACAGATTCCAGATATTCAAAAACTTCCGCATGGAGGCCGAGGTGTCGATAACCAAGTCGAAATTTTCGATGTCCAGTATTTTTAAGTATTATAACGGTATCAGGGGGCGCATACCAATATATAAGGAGGAGTATGCAATATATGAGTAGTAGAAGATATTCTGTTATGTATAGAATAGCTATGAAATACACCTGCAATGAATGGATGTTTTAGATTTTTTTATTTCCTCATATGGTTAGTAGAACTTCAATACCACGTGCAATGATGAACCAACCATTGCCTGGCCGTAGGTGGGAAATATTAGATTAGCGTGGGAATTAGGGGTCTCCGCCCCCTCGCGCCCCCCCTCGCGCCCCTTCCGCCCCCTTCGCTCGACGAAAAAAAGCGAAGCTTTTTTTCGAAATAGTAAAAATGAATAAATAAATGGATAAATAATAAATAAATAAATGGATAAATAAATAATATTTAGAATTAAATTTTTAATTTTATGAGTAGTTTCTAGTTATTTGAACTATATATATATATATATATATAAGTATACTATTATAATAAATTATATATATTATATTAATATATATATATAAAATATTCGCCAAAATATATTTAAAAATATACAGATGCCAACATTTATTGTGAGTGTTCTGAAGAAATAATTAAAAAAAAAAAAAAATAAAAGAAATATTCGACAAATAAAATGATATATAGGTATATATGAATATATATATATATATAGTACTGATATATATATATATATATATTATATATATATATATTATAATATAATAGTACTATAATATTAGCCGTATATGGCCCCGAAGGCCAGCCCCCGCACGCAACCCCGCACCAGACCCATGCCGCACAACACCAACGGCATACATAGATTCGCCTATATATATAATTATAAATATAAGTAATATAGTATATATATATATTATATCGTTAAATATATTTTAACATTTTTATTCATAATTTGGACTAATAAACCGAATTGCTATAGAGAGAGAGAGAGAGAGAGAGAGAGAGAGAGAGAGAGAGAGAGAGAGAGAAGAGGGGAGAAAAAATGTAACGTTTTCCTGCGGAATAGCCTCGCCCCCATCCCCCCCTCCACCCCGTCAGAAGCGGTGGCTGCCGCAGAAGTTGTTTGAGCTCTCCATCCCCTAAGACATCTCGTCTTATACTAAAGTCATAGGCAGCGTTCTAAAAAGTCGTTTGGAGGCGTGGGAATTTTTGAAAACTGCTTTTTTTTTTTTTCGCGTTATTACTTATTATTATTATTATTATTATTATTATTATTATTATTATTATTATTATTATTATTATTATTATTATTATTATTATTATTATTATTTCTTAATAGTAACATCTCAAAGCGGCTAATAAAAAGCAATCAGGGTTTTTTTTTCTCATCTTTTCTTTTTTTCTTTAGTAAAATAAAATAAAGTACATTTTATTTTTGTACGTAGGCTCTCATATCCCTTGGCATACAGACACCACGCACAAACTCACGAGCCCGGATGCACTCACACAATAGAATATGATATATATATATATTATAGTATATAGTATATATTATACATATAAATATATATAAATGTATATTAGTAAAAATAATATTATTAGGTATTGTATATATATACTAATATCGTAAGCTATATATATATATATTATAATATAAGGGTCGAATTAATGAAAAGGAGAAAAAGTGTTGTATGACTATCACCACACGACACACAGGTACAACACACACCCAGCATCACACACACAGCGACACAAGACACAAATACGGCACACGACATACACACACACGCAACAACACTGTATTACATATTATATAGTAGTATAGTATAGTATAAATATATATATATATATATATATATATTATTATATATATATATATATATTATATATATCATATATATACTATATATATATATAATAGTATTACAGAGAGAGAGGAGAGAGAGAGACAGAAGAGAGAGAGAGAAAGAGGATAGGTATTGAGCAAAAAGCGCCCCACCTGTTTAAAATGTCCAATGATCCCCAAAGAGTTTTGACAATGCATTTTGCGAGAAGGGGAAATAGAGAATATATATATACTATATGTATATATATAAATATATATATAAGTATAATAATATATATATATAATTATATATATATCGCTGCCTTATTGTGAGAATGATTATAGTATATATATATAGTATAATAGTAATAGATATATATAACAACATAGATAGATAGTAGATATATAGATAGATAGAGTAGGTGATAGATAGATAGATTAGATAGATACGATAGATAGATAGATAGATAGATAGATAGATAGATAGCATTAGATAGATTGGGATAGATAGATAGATAGATAGGCAAGGTTACTTTGAAATGAACAGATAGATAGTTAGCATAGATAGATAGATAAAGATAGATAGATAGATAGAATATATAGATAGATAGATAGATAGATTAAATGAAAAATTTTAACATAAAAAGCGTCCCAAAACCCCAAATTAAACCATAATCCATAAACAAAAAATAATGTTAGCAAAAATAACATTATAGATGAAAAAAGATGCTTAGCTACTGCCAATCTTAATATTTAGGGAAAGATAATTTAAATGTTTCAAACCTACAATAACGTAAGAATTCTTAAAAAATATCGCACTGTATTAGAATTGTTTTTTGCTATTTACTGCTCATCATTTTTATATATATATAAATTATATACTATATATAGTATATATATATAGTTATATAGTATATGATATATATATAGTATATATATATATTATATATATATTATATAGAAAGAGAGAGGAGAGAGAGAGAGAGAGAGGAGAGAAGACGAGAGAAGAGAGAGAGAGAGAGAGAGAGAGAGAGGAGAGAGAGAGAGAAAGAGAGAGAGAGAAGAGAGAGAGAGGAGAGAGAGAGAGACAGAGACAGAGACCAGAGACAGAGACAGAGACAGAAGAGGGAAAACCTTTCGTTTTCCCGGCAGCGTGTATCGCAAAGATCACTGAGACTTGCACATTGCAAGGCATCACCACAAGTGGGCTCCTAGAGACAGCACCCTTCAGGAAACCGTAACCAGCAGCAGTCTGCGTAGGGTCCTCTTCGTACGCGTATCAAAGGAAGAGCATTATTTTTTCAGCGTATGCTTTTTATCACCTAAAGTCGGTTAGGGTAGCGTGGTGAATTTTGAAAGGGAGATAAAAGATGTTGAGTCAACTCCTTAGTTCCAGGCATCTCATATCCCAGTGGCGCATACAGAGCACAGGTTGACACACACACACAGCACACACAGTTGAGACACACACACCACGAAAAGCTCACACACATGCAACATGCCGCACAGATTATATAATATATCATATATATAATACTAATATATTTATATATATATATATTCGTATATATTGATATATAGTATAATATATATATATATATATGTATATTATATATTAGAAGATAGATATAGATAGATAGATTAGATAGATAAATAGAGTGATAGAGTTAGATAGAAATATGGAGTAGAGAGATAGATAGGCTAGATAAAATAGATAGTTAGATAGATAGTACGGCTAGACTAAGATAGATAGATAGATAGATAGATAGATATAGTAGAGGGGGATAAAGTAGACTAGATTGAGAGTTAAGATTGATGTTATCATAGATAGAGACGTAGATAAGATAGATGGAAGTATGATAGATAGAATAGATTAGAATAGATGTGATTAGAAGATTAGATCGCATAGATAGATGAGATATATGAAAGAGACGAGGAGGACCCAATCCTCTGAAACATGTAGGAAAAGAAAATAAGTTTTAAAATATATACGCATGTTTTAAATATAAGAGGAAATAATATAGTATATGGGTAGTATAGTTATCGAGCTTTCATATAGCAATTTATAATAGAATTTATTTGTATCTATAGAAGCAAATATACTATAATATAGTATATAGTATATATAGTAGTGTTTGATGGACGAGGTCTCGTAGAACTCAATATGAGCGTTGGTAAGTGTGATTCGGTAACAACGGCCTCCAGGGACCCGCCGCCCCGCCCTCTGACCGGGGAGGGTTATCCTTGAGAGAAATGTCGAGGGAAGTGCAAGCAACAAGAAGAAGAAGAAGAAAGGAAAGATGGACAGGAAAAAAAGCGTAGTGAAGATCGGAGGAAGGAGGCGAGTACAGAGAGGAACAGAGTTGAGAGAACGAAGTCTAAGCCAAGGAGGAGTCGGCGAGTTGGGCACGAGGAACCGGCCGCAGGTGGCAGGAAGATCAGCGGTCGCGGTGCTGAGTTAATATAGTACTTTCGTTTTAGTCCCATATTTACACTATGCGAAAAGATGATATGGTTAATGTGAGCCATGTAAGATCTTGAAAATGACGTGGCTTAGTAAGTCGCGCTAAAGGGTATCAGGGGCGACCCCTGAACGGAGGGGGTCGCGGCTGGAATAAAATGGCAGTTGGAAATGCAAAACAAGAGGAAGAAAGGAAGAAGGAGGAAGAGAGGATGAAAAGGAAGGATGGAGGAAAGATGTCTAAGAGGAGACAGAGTTGGGTACGTCGGAGGAGTCTGAGTCAGAAGAGTCGGAGCCGGTGCGGTGCCGAGTTATAAAACATTCGTTTAATAATACAATATCCTTACTTTCAACATAACGTGCTTCTGTTCCTTAACAATGTGCACAGATGTCGTCAATTGCGGATTGCATCATGCAATAGCAATAGACCCGTTTTCTAAATGTTGAAACTGACATTTATTGTATCAAATCTAATTGTTCTTTTGATAAACATGTTGAATGATCATAATTTTTTGGTGTGTTGGCTTTTTTATATGTATTGTGTGCTAAGCGGGTGGTTGTGTTTGATAAGTTTTATTTTAGTGCGATGTGGTAGTACGTGTGGTGTAAATTTTTTTTTTTTTCGTTTTTAATTTATTTTTGTATGTTTTTTTTCTTTTATTTAATTTATTCGTTTTAAGCTTATTTCCTATATCAATGTTTATCTCCTCTGTTTATATATTGTATTTAATTTTTTTTTGTTTTTTTTGTTTTTATGTTTATTTATTTTTAGAATCTCCTTTTAATAAGGTTAATTTTACATGTAGATAACTTGTTGTTTAATTATGTTTTTATTTTTTTTAATAAATTTTTTTGTTTCATTGTTGTTTGCGAGAACCTTTAGTATGGACAAAATTTTTTCTTATTTTTGTTTGTCTCTTGTTTTCTATAAAACATTTTTGTTTTAAAAACTAAAAATTTATTTTATTTTAAACGTTGTAATAACTTAAAAAAATTTGCAGTTTTATACGAATACCGTTAAAGAGCTGCAAGGTCCTCTTAACCAAAAGTTAACCAAACTCTTGAGAAGCATTGCTCCTCACCCGTTTTCCATGAGCTAGTTGATCTTTTGATGTGTGCTAAGACTATTGTGCTAATTGATATCAGAGTCATATTAGTAAAAGTTCTTTTTGTATATGATCAGTAAACATAAAAAATAGAATTCTTCTGCTGTAAGTTGTTGTTTGTTGAACATGATGTAACGGTTTGTTGTTGCATTTTGTGTTGCATGGTTGTTGAATGTTATGTTGTTGTTTGTGGTTGTTGTTGTTGATTGTTGTTGCTGTTGGTTGTTTAAATATACTCCAAATTTCAAGTTAAATGGAAAATATACAGACACTTTTTCCAAACATATTCTCTAAAATATTAATGTGTAATTTTACAAAACAGTTGGTAATATTGGGAAAGAACTAAACAAAAATATTATCTCATCCTAGTCCTGAACTGGAGCATGACAGGCGATTTCATTACAGGGTTCACTAAGAAGTTCAGGAATTTCGAACTTAACCAACTAAAAGTCAGCATAGCGGCAAACTCATCTTTTATCTAGTAACAGCACACGAACCGCGGAGCAAAATATTATTGATTAACTTATGATTATTAATTATGTATTATTATTAATTATGTATTATTTTTTATTGATTATTATTATTTTATTTGATTATTATTAATTAATGAAGAATTATTATTATTGATTAGTTATTATTATGTATTCCATCTAGATCTCACTCACATCTAGATAACACTATGATTGAGGCGTGGTCGATCACCTTCCCCTGCAGGTCCGCAGACGTAGAAGACATGTGGTTGGGTTAATTGCTGTCGTCGTACCAGACAACACGTATAACATTACCGAGTACGGGAGCATTTGTAGTACGCTCCAGGGATAGCCAATTCAGAGACTGCATTGTGCATATGCCATCACGGACAGCGCAATCGAAATTTCGAGGAATGAGCTCATTAATCTTATATTTGAACACAGTGAAGGGTTTGTACGAGTATTTATGTTACTTTGTTCCACTATTAATGTCCTTACTTAGACACCGCTGTTTTATCTTAAGTCAGAGTAGTTTATATTATTAAGTATTATTATTATTATTATTATTATTATTTATATTAATTATTGATTATTATATTAATTATTATTTATTTATATTATTATTATTGTATTGATAATCCATTATATGATCAGCTATATATGTTATGAACTAACAAATCTTAAACACATACCACACCACATGGTTCGACTATCACGACCATCACAATCGACAGTGTCAACGGACACATTGACACAGACACACACACAACACACACATAACACAAAAACAACCACACACACACATTCACAATAATTATAGAACCTCATTACTTAATACTTAGCTTGGCAAATCATGCGTACTAACTTTATGATCACCTGTAAAGTCCCTACCCACAGCGTGACAGAACGTAACCTATTCATGACTTTTCAAGCATTCTCTACATATCAATGTTAGATTTTACATTAACACTGATAGATTACGTAGCATTTCGAGTATCATTTCGGAGTAAGACATAGGCACAGAAAAACGGAGGTTACTTTATATACTCTAACTCAAATCTGAATATTATGCTAACGATAAACGATATGTTCACATTAATAAACTAACATAGCATCATTAGGAAACGTTCTAAGTGAAATAATGTACAACGACAAGATCCTAGACACATGCTGTACGCAGCTAATAAACTGTTAACATAACGAAAGTTCCACACTTAACACCCAGAAAGTACCTACTTTACATACAAAACGTAACCTTTTCATACTCTTTTTCAAGCATATCTCTACATATACTAATTTTAACATCGACAACAGTAAAATATTTAATCACATTATCATTAACCTTGTCTCATTATCAATTCCAGACCGTACGGAATAACTGCAAACATAAACAAAGTTTATCCCAACAGTAAACATATGAAAATAGAGTTCTTTTGTAAATACGTCAAATAGGTAAATTCGTAATCTAGTTTTACTGATTTTAAAGCAAGTAAATCATAAAGCTCATAATGCCATCGTGCCCTCCACCCCTGTCCACCAACGACCCTTTGATCTATTGGGATCTATTGATTTCATGTCTCATATTTTCGATGTATCATTGTTCGGATGAAACATAACACAGTAAATAGAGATTCTTGTATAATAGCTAACCGATCGATATATGCGTAGACGGGTAGAGCTAGTTAATGTTTCAACAATGTAGATGACAAGCTAACAAAGCATTACCAGACTAAAGAATATATCATGCCTCAATGATCAAAACCTACACAGCGATTACGCACTCATGAATAAAGCTACTAACACTGTTAACAAGTTCTCATATACTTTACAAACTAAAGTTAACCTAGCAAGCAGTGTAACAAAACGTAACCTATTCACTACTTTTTCAACATATCTCTAACATTATTATTGGTTGAATTTTTACAATTAACCCCACTGATTTACGGGCTGCATTTCGAGTATTCCATTCGGTGCTGAACATAGCAGAAAAATGAGTTCTTAATATACTAACCATCAACGAATATATGCTTAACATAACAATGTTTTCACATTAATAAAGCCAAACATAGTATCATAACAGAACAAGAATAATGTTACAACCCGACAAAACTTAACACAACTTACGCAACTCATAACAGTTAAACATTAAACAAAGTTCTCACCACTTACACCCAGTAAAGTAACTATTAGCAATGCATAACAAAACGTATGCCCTATTCCAGTACTTGTTTCCGCTAAGTCATATCGTGAACACTATTAACGTTAATTTATCACATTGACCACAAAGGTGTGATAGTTTAAACGCGAGAGATACTTCGAGTCATAACCGCCATTCTAATTATCCATAGGCGATCAATCGAATAAAGCTGTAAACAATGCAACAAAGTTTATCAACATGACAGTAGAAAATAAGGTGTCTTCGAATACAATAGTTCACAGGCTCAGGCAAATTGTATGTAAGTTTACAGATTTTAAAGGCAGGTAAAGTACAGGTAGAATCAGTTGATAATGTGATCAAAGTCATACAAACGGCAGTCCCTGACTGCTATCACCTCCTGTTACCCACGTCCCACCCAGGACCTTTTTAATGCGTATTGATCTAATTGATTGGCATGTCATATGTTTCGAGTATCATTTCCGACTAAAACAGTAACACAAACAAGTTTTATTGTATAAACTTACTGTCGAATATATGCCTAACTGTAACATAAGTTTGTTTTAACATTAAGTAAAGCTAACATAAGACATACATAACCTGCCAACTAAGAATATAATGTACAACGACAGCGCGCACTAGACACACCAATACCTACGTACCGGGGATAAACTAACTCTAACATCTAACAAAGTTCCAATTTACTTAACGAAGAACACAAAGTACCGCTTCGGTACAGCACAGCGTACAAAACATTAAACCTCCATAAAGTCAAACATGTGTAGATCTTTTCAACTGCAATGAAACTGCTAACAAGGACCGGTACATCATTGTAATTTTGTACATTAACACGTTTCGATTTTACGTCTCATTGACTGGTATCATTTCGCGGATAACATCAACCAGAAGATGAGTTCTTTGATATCTACAGTCTCACAAGAGCGAATAGATGGCTGAACATATTGATAACAATGTTTGTTCACATTAATAAAGCTAACAAATCATAATCATATGAACTAAGGAAATAATGTAAAAACGACAAAGCTAACAGCAGCTTACGCGTGGCTCCTAATATAAACTGTTTTAACAGTTAGCAAAGTTCCACGACTTTAACAACAGTAAGTATAAGTAGCATTAGCGATTACAAAACGTAACTATTCCTACTTTTTTTCCAAGAGCATTATTCTTCTAGACGATATTAACGTTATTGTACTAGTTGACACCGAGAGGTAATTACTTTTAGATCACGTATAGCCAAATTATATTATCCATCAAAGCCATTAGTCCTAATTATCATACAGACCAATGATTAACTGTCAGATGAGTAAATTTTTGTATAAATATTACTGTGTCAATGTAAAAATAACGTTAATATGGTTAAAGATATGCTTGGAAAAGTCGGAATAGGTTACGTTTTGTAGTTGCAATGCTAGTTACTTTACTGTGTTATAGGTGTGGAACTTGGCTAATGTTAAGCAGTTTAGTTATGTAGGCTGGTGAAAGCGTGCTGGCTTATGGTTATTGTGACGTTGTACATTTGTAGTTCCTTAGGTTCATCGTGATGTAGCTGTAGCTTCGTATGTAATGTGAACATTTGAGTATAGTTAGGCATGATAGTTATTCTGTGTGGTTAGGTAATATAATAGAACATTCATCGTATTTGCTGTTGACTGTTCAGCGCGGATGACATTACTCGTGATGGAAAGTACTGTAGAAGCTTAATGGTAGAACATTAACGATCTAGTTGGGTATGTGGTGAGAGTGTATGGGTCTTTAGAAAGAAGAGTCGTGTAATGGGTTAAGTTTTGTACGCTGTGCTGGTCACTGGTATTGTGTTGTTAAGTATTTGGAGGAATCTTTTGTTAATGTGTTAAGTTAAGTTATTCGTATACTGTATGGTGTTGTGGTTAGGTTGTTGTCGGTTTGTATCATATTAGGATTTCTGTAGTATCAGGTTATGTGTTATGTTCTAGTGCGTTTTATAATGGTCTAGAGCTTTGCGTTAGCGATTAGCATATATCGAGCAGTTAGGTTGATACTGGTGTCAAAGAACGTGTATTTTTAGTGTTAGTATTAGTCGAAATGATACTGCGGAATGATGACAGTAGTGTAGTCAAGTAGGTTATCAATAGATGTATAAGTACGCGTCGCTGCGTTGTGGAGGGGTGTTGGATGGGGGGGGGGTTTTAGAGTAGGTTGGTTTGCTTGTGTACTTGATCTTACTGAGTGTTTGACTGGCTTTGTAAATCTGTGAAAACTAGTGACGAAAGTTGGCCTGGGTGTATATTTGGTTATTACGAAGGAGACTGTGTCCATATATGTTATGGTTAGGTGTATGGAGTTATAGAAGAGCTCTATGTTATGTTACAGTTATTCGGTTGATCTCGCTGATTGAGTAATTTTAAGTACGATGCGTTAGTGAGTAAAGTTTTGTTAAATATCACTGCTGTCAAGTAATACTTAAACGTTAATATGGATCAGATATAACTTGGAGAATGGGTGGGAAAGTGCATGAATGAGGTATTACGATTTTGTATGCATGTGCTAGTCTTACACTTATTATCTGGCGTTTTGAATGGGGAACTTGTTAATGGTTCAACTGGGTATATAGGTAGTGCTGTAAGTGTGTGCTGTGTGTAATGTTTGTCGTGAGTTGGGGGGTACGTCATATTATTTCTTCGGTAGGTATATCTCTTATGATAAGAGCTCCTGTTGGCTTTATTAATGCCGTGAATGTCATATTGAGAGTGTGAATGTTGTTATGGCAATATATTTGACGATGAGTTAGTTATACTAGACAGAGCTCATTTTGTGTGCGCTATGTATTCAGCCGAACATGATACTCGAAAATTATGCTTCAGTTCGTCAAATTCAATGGTGGTGTCTAAGTAAAAATTAATCAGAGTAGATTAATGATAGTAGGTATTTGTGTAGTGTGACAAACGTGTGTTATAGGGTGTAAAGCGTATTAATGGTTAGGCGACTGTTAGCGGCTATTTACTTTAGTGTTGTTTAATATGGAACTTTGTTAAATGGTAGTAGTTTATTCGTGCGTAAGTGTGTGTTAGGATTTTGTGATTGTGCATTAATTAAGGTCTAAGCCCTACGGGTAATTGCTACGGTGTTAGCTGTTCTTATATGTGTGGAAAAATGACTGATATACGGATAATTGGCATATAGTTAATCGATGGTTTAGTAATAGGGAGTGGACCGGTGTGACAGTAGAAGAATTGAGAACTCTATTTGTGTTATGAATGTGTAAGTCCAAAATGATGAGCTCGATAAGTATGAACATGGAATAAGAATATGATTCAGTATATAGATCATGAGAGATAGGCGTGAGTGGGTGAGGGGGTTTGGGGAGGGAGAGTGTAGATGTGAGGTATGAGAGTGATTTACTGCTTATTGAAAAAGTCAGTAACTTATCGAGTGCCAATTTCAGCTAATCGTGAATAGGTTTCATGTATTTCAGTTGGTGGAGGAGACTTATTTGTTTGATGTTTATCGTTGTGGCTTAAATACCTGTGTGTAATCGGTTTGCAGTTATGCGTGGTAGGTAGGTCATGCATAGATATAAGGACAAGGGTTATATAGCAATGTGTTTATAGAGAAATCATGGGTACTGAGTGTCGATTGTAGAATATGTCTTAGAGCGTTTAATATGTTAGAGATAGTGCCTTGAAAAGTATGAAATGGTTACGTTTTGTATGTAAAGTTAGTTACTTTACTGGGTGTTAAGTGTGGAACTTTGTTAATGTTAAGTTTATTAGTTGACGTAAAAGCTGTGTTAGTTTGTCCGTTGTACAATAATTTTCCTAGTTCATAATATGCTATGTTAGCTTTAATTAATGTGAAAACTTTGTAAACGTTAGCATATATTCGTTTGGTTAGTATAATAAAAGAAACTCGTTTTTGTGTCTTAAATGTTTTATCCGAAATGAATACTCGAAATGCTACGTAACTCGATATGTTAAGTAAAATTAACATTGATATGTTAGAGATATGCTTGAAAAAGTATGATTAGGTTATGTTTTGTACGCTGTGGTAGGTACTTTACAGTGATCAGTAAGTTAGTACGATGTTTGCCAAGCTAATGTATTAAGTAAGGTGTCTATAATTATTGTGAATGTGTGTGTGTGTGTGTGTGTGTGTGTGTGTGTGTGTGTGTGTGTGTGTGTGTGGGATATGTTAGATTGTTATGTTCATATACAATATATAGCTGATATAATATGTAATAATAAAATAATAATAATAATAATAATAATAATAATAATAATAAGATAATAATAATAATAATAAGAATAATAATAATAATAAATAATAATAATGAATAATAAAACTACTGCCTGAAGATTAAAAGACAGATGTTAAGTAAGGACATAAGTGGAACAAAGTAAATAAATCTCGTCAACTCGGCTTCACTGTGTCAAAAGATTTAAGATTATGAGTATGTCACTCGGAATTTTCATTGGCTGTCCGTGATGGCATAACAAATGCAGTTCTCTGATTGGTTACCCTTAAGCGTACTAAAATTGCGTAATGTATAGGTGTCTGGATAGAGAGCAATTTACCAACCAATGTTCTAGTTTTGGACCTGCAGGCAAAGTGATCGCAAGCGCTAATAAGTGTTTGTGAGATCTATGTGGAAATAATACAAATAATAATAATAATAATATAATAATAATAATGAATAATAATAATAATAATAATAATAATAATAACTAATAATAAAATCTAATATGAATATATTTTGTGGCGGTTTTTGTGTATAGGTAAAGATTGTAGATTGCTATGCTTGACTTTGCCTGGTAAGGTCTGAAAACTTCTAATTTAGTTTACCTTGTTAATGAATGCTTTATGTCAGTTAAGGCTAGGCAATGAGATATAAGGTTTTGTTTAGTTTTAATATTACATATTGTTTATGTAAATTAAGCATTAAATTATTAAGTTAGAATATTGTGGAAAAAGTGTTGTTATTTCTCATTTAATTGAAATTTACAGTTATCAACCAAAACAGCACAACAACAACACAACAACAACAACAACACATTTCAACAACTGCAACAAATTCAACAACAAACGTTACAAACGCGACATTTCAACAACTACAGCAAAGAATTAATTTTTATGTTTATGTTTATCCAAAAGATATTTATAATATGACTTGATCAAAGATCAATAGATCAATAGATCAATAGATCAATGGAAGGGTAGGAGGGTGGCGTGGGTTGTTTGATTAACTGATTTACTGATTTACGCTTTAAGGTATGGTATAAAAATGCAAATTTTTTAAGTTATAAACGTGTAAAAAAATAATATTGAGTTAGAACATGTGTGCTGTAGAAGTTAGAAACTAAAATAAAAAATTTTTCAATTGAGTATGAAAAAAATTTAATATAAAAAATTTAAAAAAATTAAAATGAAAAATTAACATTAAGTATAAATGTAAAATAAAATTTATAAAAAAAAGTTAGAAAATAAAATTGAATAAAAAAAAACAAAAAAAATAAACACTAAAAAATATAATGTAAAATAAAACACATAGAAACAAAAAGTTAGAAAAAAAGAATTTGTAACAAAAAAAAAACAAACAAAAAAAAATTAAAATAAAAAAAAAAATTAAACACAAAGTATAAATGTAAAATAAAACTTATAAAAAAAGTTAGAAAATAAATTGAATAAAAAGCAAACAAAAAATAATTATATTAGTTAACGTTTTATAAGAAGGATAAATATGATTTAAAATCTACATATTAGTTGTCAACATTTAGAAAACGGGTTATCTTTGCATGATGCAATGCAATTGACTCATGTACATGTTAGAACATGAAGCACTTATGTGAACGAGTAAGGATAGTTGTATATTAAACGAATGTTTAGATAACTCGGCACCGCACCGGCTCCAGCAACCGGTGCCGGTACAACCTCTGTCTCCTTCTCAGACTCTTTCCTTCATCTTCCTTTTTTCCCCCTTCTTCCTCCCTTCTTGCTTTTTTCCTATGTATTGCATTCTATGGATTTTTTCAGCCGCGACCCCCTCCGTTAGGGGTCCCTGATACCCTTTACGACTTATAACCGCATTTTCAGATCTACAGGTTTCAATAACATATATTTGATGTAAATATGGGACCTAAACGAAGATATTATTAACTGGCACCGCGCCGGCTCTGCACCTGGCGTGCCAATCGACTCCTCTGGTTTAGATCGTTCTCCAACTCTTTCCTTCTCCTGGATCCTCTTCCCGATCGTCCTCCTTCTTCCTTTCTTCGTCTTCCTTTCTTCTTCTTCTGTTTTTAGCAATTCCTCTCATTTCTTCAGGGGAGACCCCGTCAGGGGGGGGGGGTCCCTGGAGCCGTTTACGAACTTACAAACCGCTCATATTAGAGTTCTACGACGGTTATAAACTATATATCAGTAGGTTAGTAGTATTATATAGTTTAGTATAGTTGAATAAATATATATATATAATTATATTAGTTATATGTATATTAATGTATATATTATTATTAGATATGATATATATATATTATTTTCTATATTTAAAAAACATCAATACTAGTTTTTACTGATTTTTTTTCCTTACCATGTTTCCAGAGATGTCGTCTTCTCTCTTTCTATCTAGGTCCTATTCTAATCTATCTATTCTATCTTACTGCTAATCTATCTATCGTATCTATGCTAGCTACTATTCTTCTATCTAGTCTATCTATCTATCTAATCTATCTATCTATGTATCTATCTATTTCTATCTATTCTTATCTGTCTATTGTATCTATCTATGGCTATCTATCTATCTATCTATCTAGTTAGATGGCTATGCTTATCTGGTCTATGTTATATATAGGGGATTGTATGATGTATATATTTGATGGGATTATGCTAGTATATAGTATCATATATATGTATACTATATATA
>JABUQX010012415.1:0-47500 GCA_015478945.1 Trachelipus rathkii
CGCATATACATGCACATTTTCAGTTAATTTGGAATTGGTTTTCATTACAAGTGGGTTTTTAGGCTCAACTCAGTGGTCGGGAGGAGGGGCTGCAGAGAAAATTTTCATGATTTGGTGTGGGAATGAGATCAAGGATAGGGCCAGCAGAATGGAGTAAAATATCTTTCAATTTATCATTTCTTAATGCAGATGCTGGAAAAGTCTCAAAATGGCTGCTCAAAAACGCTGAAAATTTGTGAAATTTTTCAAAAATGAAAAAAATTTCCCAAAATTCAAAAAATCGACTTCGAACCAATTATAACAATTTTTTCACTCATACTAGATGCGATTAATAGGTGCACCAAATTTTTTCGCTCTAGACCTCATATTTACCGAGATACAGCAATGGGTTGTTTTTATGTAACAAATGGGCTTGGTTTTTTGTGTACTTGACACTATATATATATGTTTATACTAGGGTGTACCAAATTCAGCCCGGGGTGACATTTTTCCGGTTCCAACCGAGATTTTGAAAATTCTGGCCAGAACCGGAATTACTAATTTACTTCTGAGAAAAATTTGCTGGAAGAGATTTATTTTATAACCCATATGGCCCATCTTTTAACAAATATAATAGTGCCTTGTGTAGTATTTACATACAGTGTATCACATATAGGAACAAAAAAAGAAAAAAGGAAGGAAAAAAACAAGCTCGTTTTTTTCCAAAAAAAAAAAAATTTTTTTCATGAAAAAAAACAGCCTGAAAAAAAAAGTAAAAATTTGTTTTTTTTTTTTAATTAAGTTGTGGAATTTACATGTTTGAACAATTATATTATAAAATTTTAGCAAATATACTCTAATTTGGACATTTTTTCTTCCAATTTCCTACAAGGTGGAAGCCCCTGAGTTTGTGTTCAAACTTTTTATGGGTTTTCCATATTTTTATTTTATATTCTGAATTTTGATATTCATAATGTTTTGTTTCTGGCTTCATTAATGTTTTCTTACTCTGTTTCAGCTTTCAGTAACATTTTTATCATAATTATTTAATCAGAATTTAGAAATGCCACATGCAAAATTCCCGTGTGACTGTACTTTTTTAAGGAATAAAAAAGGTTGCAGGCCTCACATAAAATATAACTTTTGTTGTGTAGACGTAACAAAAACTAGTATTTATTGTTCATAATCTAGAACTAGGAAATTCTGAAAATTTGCCAACTGAGAGAGATGATTATGCTAAGGCAGCGCTTAAGAGTCCTGTTACTGCCCCCTGCTCCCTTCACCTGTCATTTTCACACGATACTTCATACGACTGAGATATCAGACTTATCAGTTATATTAAATTAAATGTGGCTGATCACGCTGATGAGCCCAGTGATAATGAGCTTGACAGTAGTCACAGCACAGTAGTCAGTACTCAGTGGGGAGTGGGGACTAGTGATTAGTGAATCAAAAGTTGATATTCCAAAGCCAAATATTTAAAGTTAGTCATTCACTCATCCTCCTTCATTTACAATCTTGGTATAATTTTAATTTCATTATTTTTATTTCATTTGCATCCCTTGAGTCACTTTTGAGTTTTGTCATTCAGACACATTCTATACAAATATAATATACATTAATATTTAAAATGTTCTTCAGATGTGATTAACCTTGTTCAATCACCAAATACATAGTTAAATTAGTAGTAGAAGCCTACAAACAGCAGTCTGCAGGCTACATACTGAGAATTGTAACGAAAACAATTGATAAAATATAAGAGAAAGGTAGTTCTACTATTTTATAAATCATAATGGAATATTTGTGTAATTTCAAGTATCCTTATATTTGAAAAATAAAAGTACTCAAGTGAAATATCATATTAGCCTCTTTTTATTTTTAAAAAATACATTTAATGAAAAACCAGAAAAACTGAAAAAATCATGTTTTTTTCAAGAAAAAAACATGTTTTTTTCCTAAAAAGCTGATTGAAAAAGCAGTTTATACACAGTGTATTACATACCTACAGTATTATTTAAATAAAGTTTACTCAATATAAATATAGGATTATAAAGGATATTCATTTAAATTTAAATTTAAATTCAAACAGTGAAATATGTAGAAAAAAATGCAATACAATATAAATATATATGTCTATATATATATATATATATATATATATATATATATATATATATATATAATATATATATATATATATATATAATAATAATAATATATATATATAAATAAAAATTTCTTTAAACGTTAACTGTAAAATAAAAAAATATATACGTTAATATAAATACTTCCTTATATATATATATATTAATATAATAATAATATATATATATATATATATATATATATATATAATAATAATAAATATAGTCATATATACAGTATTCGGATCTGCTGAATATATATATATATATACGGTATATATATACGATTAATAATAATATATAATAATAATAATATATATATATATATATATATATATATATATATGCTATATATATATATATATATATATCTATATATATATATATATATATATATATATATATATCTATATATATATATATATATATATATATATCTTTCTTTTCTTTATCTTCCTCTTTGCCCCAAGACTGGGGTAAGGTGTGTGTGTCATGCATGGGAAAAGAAAAGCAGTAGAATAACACGACAAAAGTCGAAAGGAAAGCCCCACCCTACCATCCCATAATAAGTGAGAGCTCGACGTAGTAACAAATATCCACCCTAGAGCTTCATGGGTCCGCGACGGACCCTCACTATGATAAATCGTCAATGTAGGGTTCATCCCATGGCCCAGTGGGCCACAACCATGCCCCCATGCAAAGCCATAATTCTCTCCTATTATGCCTTTATTCTCACTTACTCTGCCAAACTACATTTCTCTCCCTTCCAGACATTCGTTCACCGGCTCAATCCACTTTCTCTTCGATTCTCTCCCCAGCCGATTGGGTTTCCAACACCCTCCCACTATACATCCACGCTTAACCAACCTTGGAGCTATCATTCATCCTTTCCATATTAAACCTTTGAGTACTCAGCATTTATTATGGGATGAAAAAACCGGGTGCTTTAAAAACTACGCTTAAGCGTCTTTTTTTGGGGACGTGGATGGCTAAGTGGTTGACATCAGGTTATTGTTAACTTACTGCGACACGGTGTCCAATAATTCAAGATCACTGATGGATATTAAATCTCCTGTCACACATTCATTTAAAATATATATATATATATATATATATATATATATATATATATATATATATATATATATATATATATATATATATATATATATATATATATATATATATATATATATATATATATATATATATATATGTATATATAACAAAGTTAACTTTCTTTAACACTTTTGAAAATATTGCTGAATTATGGTGAAGTAAAAGAAAACTGTTCATCAGTATTGGGCGATATTTTTAAACGTTTTCCTCAAATATATGCTTCTAAAAATGAAAATAATTTCTCTGAATATATGGGAGAGACTGGAAAGGAGGTGAATTTTGGGCTAGTACTGCTATGTTTGGGAATTAGCTTTGTTCACTTTCCACTAATTAAGGAATTCTTCTTATGCCACGTTTAAAATTGATTTTTATGGTAAAATAGTTTTTCATTAGGCGTCAATTTTTTCAGATTCCTTATTCTCTTTCAGCAAAATACACTAACTGACTCCCTGTGCTGACACTTTCACTTTCTTCAAACCTATAAAAACTAAGTAACTTTGCAATAATTTTTCTTAATGCTCCTGATGATTTTTGAGGGTGCTTAGCAAATCTTAGCAGTTTGTGTAGATGTGTTCGTTTCCAAAAATGACTCATCATACACTGGAGCCTAGCTGTGCTTAACTATATAGTATCTTTTTACCTTCAATTATCGCTTATTTCTTCCATCATTTTCTATAATTCTCTTATTTCATTAGAAAATAAAGTCAATTAGTATCTTGGGTCTACTACATTATTTAAAACAATTATCTTGGGGTATATGTCTATTGATCCTTTCTTTCTTTTTATTTATAAATCTAAACTCTAATGCCTTCTTCAGCTCTTGCTTTATTCTCTGTTTGTCATCCCAGAGTTTGAGAGATATGCTGGGGAGCTCAAATATGTAGAATAATTGATGATATAGCTAATTGCCTTAGAGTTTACGTAACCATGAGAAATGGTTGCAAATCTATATTTTCAAGTATTTGCCATTTATTATAATAAATGGCAAATACTTGAAAAAAATACTTTCCAACGACCCTTTATTTGGTGCTATTTCTATCCTATAGGTACCGCGGCAGGTGCTCGGAAATACTTTCAGCGTACCAACACCTTTCTGTTACCATAGTGGCACTAGGGGTGCTGTATCTGTGCAGGTTTTGTGTTATTCATGTGCAACTCCAGGCTGATTCGCTGCAGTTATTCTTTGCTTAGCACTACATGTTCCTGTGGTCTCACCATCTTCTGTATTTCTACTGAATTTGTCTCCTCACTTTAAAGCCTGCGTCTGTGCTCCTTATGCGTAATTTGCGATAGAGGGTGAACTTTTGAAGCGTGCTACACCCCTCGCGAATGAGGGCTCTGCCCAGTGAGTGGTGGTGGTAAAAAAAAAAAAAAAAAAAAAAAAAAAAAAATGATTGATTTTTTTAAAATAAAAACTTCAAAGGTTTTTTAAAAATTTAATTCTTACTAAAATCAAATATGTGCTATTCACTTGTATTAACATCTTGAATTGGCATAGGTGGGCAAGGTGTGGATCCAAGTCTCTTTGTATTCTTTATCAAGTTCATTACAGCTTAAAAACTGGAATGATTGAAATGTGTACAAATATTCCTACATTTATTTATTAAATCACACTGTTCTTTGAGAAAATAAGACATCTTTAATAAATTGAAGTTTATGAATAAAACAAGAAAAACTTGTGTATCCTGCTAAATCAGTTCCAAGTTTCATGTTATATGCTCCATCTAGAAAGGATCAAATGGATTATGTTGATTGATTTCTCAATTATTCATCGTAATTTCAAAACTCATGTTTAATTCCAGAATGAGAACCTGAAATACTTGCAATGGAGTACAGTCTATTTTTTAAACTCGCTGGTAAGCCAGAGTGCAGTTAAAGAATAAATGAGTCTTTTGAATTATTTAGCTCTCTATATATATCTGTAGTAAATGATATCAGCCTTAGATATCTTCTCGAATACTGCTGATCCTCAATTTCCTGTATGAAGTTGGTAACATTTCTACAAAATATTTTCTACTGTGTGTTTGACTCCTTCAACATTTTCATCACAGAAGTTGAACATATCTTTTGGTGTTAGAATATGGCTATGAACAGACCTCTGAAGACTAGCATAGGATGTCAACCTTTTCACTGTACCTCCGATTCCATCACAAGGTGATTTGCCATGACCTGTTCCAAAGAAGTTCCACTCTGCTGTAATTCCAAATTCTTCTTCATGGAAACATAAATTTATAAAGTTCTTAAAATTCTTGTACTGAGCAGTGGAACCATCACTAAAGTAATGTATGTGTTTAATTTCAGTAATTTTTATTTTTAACCAATCAATCAATTTCATTATAAATGCATGGACAGCAACAGTATCATGGCGTAGACAGTCGCTGATCATGCAGACACTAATGGACTTAAGTTGGCCTCCACCATAATAGATAACAAATGGATGAATTGTGGCTTGGGTGTTTTCCCAGTGATAACCTTGAACAGCATCCTGAACAATAAAAGCATAGTTTTCTGCAAAATCCATAATGATGATTACTTCATTATGTGCTAATGTTTCTTTTAAACTTTTCAAGTAGGTGCTTTGATGCTTTGCAATAAAATGGTGACTAGTAATGGAAACCGTTTTTGACACAACCTCTTCTATGTAATCTTCAAAAGTTAGGCAATATGTTTTTAATGTATCCCTGTCAATGTGAACCCACTGCTTACATTCAATTAACTCTTGTGAATCATAATTATCAAGTACATCTAACAAGTATGATTCTAATCTACCCTTTCCTGGGCATTGTTCACAATGTTGTAGCATGCAATCTTTAGATTCAATGTTACAGACAGCTTTACCAATTAATTCCTTATAGTCAATTTTAATAGAGATTGCAGCTAGCATGAGTTTAAGATTTTGATGAATCAACACTGAATGCATACCATTTTGGCCTGAGTTCACAAAATTTTGAGAAGCCTAATTCTTTGCCATTTTTATCACAGTATGCTCTAAATAGTTCTCTCAAGTTGCATAGTAGTAATCGTTTTTGTTTTTGAACTTTTTCATCATTGATCCTTACTGAAATATAATCCTTTTTCCCTGGACACAAGCGAGTATATTCATCATCTTCCAAAAAATTTTAAAAAAAATTTCTGACTACATTATCAAGTTTTTTTCCATCTTTTTGAGATGGTGTGGCTAATATGCCTTTTTCCATCTTCAACTTTCGCGCTCTTTTAACCATTCTTAATGATACACCAAACTCCTCTGACACTCGGTTATTGGACCAACTGCTAGGAGCAAGTGTGAGAATCTGAATTTGATTTCCATGATTTGAAATCATTAACTTTGCCTTTAACTCTCTTACAAGAATTTCTAAATCCTTACATCCCCTACATAGTGCTTCCTCTTTACTTTGATCTTCAACAACTCTTTTCAAACCTGCAGCTACATGTAATGTTTCAGCAATGCCCTCAGCTGCTTTCAGTACCTTTCCCTTAATATACCCTGTAGAATCCCTTGTACTAACCTTTTGAATCTTTAATGGTGATTGTCCCAGTGTTTCTAGTGATACATTTGCTCGATCTTGCGCTTCAGTAACATCCATAGAACAACTTGATTCTCCCTCATATACAATATTATTTACCTGTCTTTCACCCAACTCTTTTCTGCAACTGATACAAAGCTTTTCACCTGGCAGGAAATTTCTACCTGTCACTTCTTTCAATGCGTCTGATTTCGCAATTGTAATTGGTTTCAGCCCATTCCTAACAGCATGAGATGTTTTCCCAAAAGGATTAATGCATTTCTTCTGCAGAAATTCAAATTTAGTCAACAACACTGCTTCATGATATGAACAGATTTTGGCATCTTTATCAAAGTGAATTCCAGTTCGGCGTTGTAATAGGTCCTGACTTACTAATGGTAATACTTTGACTGGCTTCAAATACTTCTTGCCATAAGTGAAAGATGATTTATGACACTCGGACCCATCCGTGTTGCCAAAAGAACAAGGACTCAGTTTTGGGTTCATAATCTGTAAGAATAAAGACAGACAAAATAAGAATAAACGGAAGTGTATCCAATGTATAAGTTAAAAACTATATATATATATATATATATTTAGGTGTATGCAATGTATAAAAGTTAAACACTATATATACGATATATATATACAACATATATATATATATATATATATAATAATATAGGTACACATATATATATATGCTTAATATACTCTCTACTATATATTATATATATATATATATAATATATATATATATATATATATATATATATATATATATATATATATATATATATATATATATATATATATATTAGGGATGTGCCGAATATTCGGTAAGTATTCGGTATTCGGCCAAAATACCGAATATTCGGTATTCGGCTTTTTGCCGAACTATTCGGGCCGAATATTGAGCTTTATAAACAATAAATTACGTCAACATAAGGGAAAGTTATTTCAATTTAAAATTGAAATTTTAGAAACTTATTTTCCAAAAAAATAAAAATATAGCCAAATTTTGTAGCCAATATGGCGAAATCTTTGTCATTTGTCAGATCCTATAAGGGCCATTAACATTTTTCAATATTCCAAAAGATAGAATTCATTTAGTGATACGGGATAATGGACCAAACATGGTAGCTGGTATAAGGGAGAGTGGCTTGCTATCAATTTCATGTTTTATTCACGATTCAATATTATGTCAGAAGTCTGTTAAAGATATTTTATTTACTTGCAGAAGCATATCCTCTCATTTTCACCATTCAGCAACGGCAGCTGCAAAGCTTAAAACTTTACAGATGCAGCTGAATGTCAAACAGCATAAATTAATTCAAGACGTTTCTACACGCTGGGACAGAAGATTGTTTGAACAAAAAGTTCCCCTATCCATATACGCTGCTGAAAGCAATCAGAAAATGTTGACTGATTTTCAGTGGCAAAATTATTCCATTTACTTGAGCCATTTGACAACATCACTAAAACAAGCATTAAACGTGAAGTAACAGTCGCCCAAGTGATCCCTTCCATTTTAGCAATAAATCTATTTTTAAATAAGGCAATTAAAAGCAAAAGCTTCAGTGGAATAATTACACTCGTTGAAGAGCTTAAGAAATCAGTAGAAAAAAGACTATCTAAGTTTTTATGTGATAAATCTTTGTGTGTAGCTACTTTCTTAGATCTGCGGTTCAAGCTAATTTTTCAACATGAATCAGATGAATCAGTAAAAAAATATGGTCGTTGAGGCACGGAAAGAAATGCATGAAAATTTAGCTCCTGACTCTTCTGCTGACGATGATTCACGTAGTGGGGAAAGTGAAGCTGAAGGTTCCATTTTCACTTCTTTTTTAATGGATTGTTTTAAAGAAATTGTGGCATCAAAATCGTCATACAGAAAAGAAAGTAAGAGTGAAAAAAGAAAGTCCCATTCTTCTGACGATGTGATTATTGTACATAAAAGTAAAAGGCTACACTCTGCATCATCCGTTCCCTTCTCATCCAACACATACCCTAAATATTTAAACTCAGACACTTGCTCCAGCTGCTCATCATCTAACATAACTTCACACTGAGGACTATCCTCACTCACAACCATAACCTTACTCTTATCTATGTTTACTTTCAAACCCCTCCTTTTACATACCCTGCCAAATCTCTCTACCAATCCTCTCAAACTCTCTTCAGATTCGCCACAGACAAATCATCCGCATATAATGGTGGGGGCCTCACTCCTCTCCATTCTCCCATCATTCTAACACCATTTCCTGCCATCCCCACCTCGAATTCTTTCATAACCCCATCCATATACACATTGAATAACCAAGGAGACATAACACAACCCTGTCTCACTCCACTAATACTAAACCAATCACCATTGGCACCATTTGTTCTTACACGCTTCACTATCGTCATACATACTTTTGATTCATTCAGCTTACCACAAACACCATATCACTAATACCTGCCATAAAGCTTCCCTATTAACTCTATCATACGCCTGTTGTAAATCCATAAAACCTAAATATAATTTATTCTTCTTCTCCCTCATTTTCTCAATCATTTGTTTCAATGTAAAGATTTGATCCACACATCCTCTACCACTCCTAAACGCACCTTGTTCTTCACCAACCAGTCCCTCAGTCACTCGAAGCACTCTTTCAACCAAAATACCAGCATATACCTTCCCTACAACACTCAATAAACTTATTCCCCTATAATTTCTACAGTTCCCCTTTTCTCCTTTACCCTTATATAAGGGTACTATTACCGCTCTCCTCCAATCCCTTGGAACTATACCCTCCATAAACGCTTTATTACACAACTTCCAAATCCAATCAATCACCATCTCGCCTCCGCTCTTGATCATTTCACTAGTAATTTCATCTATACCTGCAGATTTACCATTCTTCAACTTTCTCACTCTACCCATTACCTCCTCCTTACTAATAACCTCATCCCCAAAATATCTATTCCTTCTTGCACCATCAAAACCACACACATTCACATATATATATATATATATATATATATATATATATATATATATATATATATATATATATATATATATATATATATATATATATATATATATATATATATCCCAGTAGAGTTTTAGGACTTTTTTTATTAGGATTTTTTTTTTAATTTCCAGTTTTGGTAAAATAAATTATCAATAATTTAAATTAATTTTGCAATACTTACAAATAAGTAATAATAAAATTAATACGTAGGTATTAAATTTGGAAACTAAATATACGGTATATATATATATATATATATATATATATATATATATATATATATAATATATATATATATATATATATATATATATATATATATATATAGATAATAATAACAATAATATACATAAAAATCTACCTATATTTAGATATATTTATATATATATATCTATTTATATATATAAATAAAATATATAAATATATAATATATATATATATATATATATATATATATATATATATATAGATATATATATATATATATATATATATATATATATATATATATATATGCTTTAATAATAATAATATATATATATGTATATAATAATAATAATATATATAATATACCAATTATATATATAATAATAATATATATATATATATATATATATATATATATATATATAATAATATAATAATATAATATAATATATATATATATATATATATATATATAATAATATATATATATAGTATATATTAATAAAAAACATTTTTCATGTTTTACGTTTGTATTTATTAAACTATATAATATTGTGAACTTTTAAAGTATTGTATGATTGAGCCTTTTACTAGGCTATATAACCCTATATCAATAATTGGTTTCCCTCTTATATTTTGTAAATTATTTAAAAAAAAGTGAAATCTTGAAAAAACCCGCAATTTTCAAAATGACTTTTAAAAAAACCCAAGTGCCCTTAACTCGGCCCCATGTTCCTGAGTCTAGGCTAACGACGATCTGAGAAGCGGAATTATTCACAGCAAATATAATTTTAAAGTAAAAATGATCATATATATATATATATATATATATATATATATATATATATATATATATATATATATATATATATATTTATTTACTATATATATATATATATATATATATATATATATATATATATATATATATATATATATATATATATATATATATATTTACTTTATATATATATTTTTTTTTTTTTTAACGATTGTAGTACTTGCAGAACTGTTCCCACATTGAATTGATGTGGTTATATATGTCCTGCTGCACTTTCACTCCTTTTCCTGCTGCTACTGTGCTGGGAATGGGCCCCATAAATATATTTGAAGCTGGGACAGTTTCTAGTTGGGCATTGCTTTTTGCTACAAAGAGTCCTCCCCCTCTGTAGCCAAGGAACTTCATTGATACTTTATTAATATCTTCGTCACTGTCATTAGAGAATACTTGATTCAGTCTGCCAACATAAAATTTTCTGGGTTTGTCATTATGTACGGCAAATAATTTATCTCCTATTTCTTCTTTCTAATTTTCGGCATTTAATGAAGTATGTATTTTTGATAAGAAACACACACTCACCACTACCTTTAAACAACTTCTTAGAACAAATCTAAACTATGCCTCACCAGCATTCTCAAAATCGAACACAAATAAATTACAAATCTCTCAAAATACAGCCCTCAGAATTATCACAGGTTGCACTAAAACTAGCCCAATCCAACATTTACACGACGAAACCTCCATCCTCCCCATCTCCACACACCTGGAGATGGTGGGGACTCAATTCTATCAGAAAACCTGTAATCCAACCCACCCTTGTCACCAAATTCTCTCCAATCCCCCTCGACAAAGACTAAACCCCCCCCTTCTTCACCAGCTCAATTCAGTTACAACACTTACAACATTTATTCCCCTGCCCCCTCCCAATAGGTCATGGATTACACATATCCATACTCATCTAACCAACACATACCTACAAAACCGCCCAAATAACAATTTATTAAACACCCCCTCCCCAAAACTATCCCCTAGAGAAGAAATGCTGTCCAGAAGCGGCCAAATGGACCTCGCCCGGAGCAGATCAGGTCACCACCTAAAACTCTTGCAATATAAATATAGATTCAAACTAGACAATGTCACCTCCCACACTTGCACCAGATGTTACATTTCCCAAGACACAATGGAGCACCTCCTTCTGGGGTGCCCTGCTCTCGACGCCCCCCACGCCGACTTCTCTATATCTTCTCTCCTCAACCTGTGGAATTGCCCAGTGGTGGCAGCCGGCTTCCTGGAAGCAGTGTGACCCTCCAATTAAGGTGGGCCAGGGGCAGAAGTATGTATGTATGTATGTTTTTTTGATACAATTTTTTGAATTTCCATTTTAGGTTCCAAATTCTCATTATCTGCAGAATCAATCATCATCTTCCTCTGGTTCATCCAATTCTTCATCCTCTTCAATCTCATCTTCTGTACTACTACAAATCTTTCGTTTGCGAGCATGCGGCTTTTGCAGTTTTGTAGAGCCTTTTGGTGTGGATGTTGCCATCTTGTCAGCGCTCTATCAAGACTTATCAATATCTTCCTGAGAAATAATTGTGGCATTCATGTTTACACATTTCCGACGTTTTGCTGCACCTGATGTTGATGGGCTTTAACCAAACCTCTTAGACACAACATTCAAAAAGCTGTTGCTCTGTGATAACATGTCTGAATTTGAGGAAGTGGTAGACAGAAGTGATTGCCCCTTGTCAGCTCCCTCTTCAATCCAAATCCATCTGCCACAATGTGGCTTACCATCCTTATCCAGTGGTGGAAGTGGTTGTGGTGGTGACTCCTCAACATTTATTTGAGGTTCTTGGGGAGCAGGTTCTTCTGGCTCTGACACTGACAGAGGAGTAGGTGTTTTCCGTCTTCGATCCATTTGTTATACTTTTGTAACAAAGATGGATCAAAATTTGATTCCTGGTATTTCTTGCGGTCAAATGGATAGGGCTAGATTCCTACAGTTCTAAATCCACTTTCAATATTGGTTTTTGATAAACCTTTATACCAGATTGCAGACAAATTGTTAACAAATTGTTTTTTGGTCATGGCCTTGATGGGGATTCCACTAGAGAATATCCAATTATTCATCTGTTCTGCCCAATATTTTTTTAATGGGCCAAAGACTGCAATATCAAGTGGCTGGAGCTTCGTTGTTGTATGAGATGGTATTTTCAATATTGTTATATTATCTAAAATGGCTTTTCTGGGAGTTTTTGAACTTAGATGTGATATGCGACCATCCAGTAGAAGCAATAAAGGTCAGGTCCATTTTGTTTTTTCTGCAAACATGCAAAACCAATCTTCAAAAATATCATTCATTTAGCCAATTCCTGTTTTTTTGGACACTTTCCCGTCCGAAGATACTTTTTCTAAGACTTCAGACTTCAGTAGCAGCAGCTACAAGCTGCTCTTCAGTGAATAACTTTTTTAAAAAATTTATATATAGTTATATTTATAAAAAATTTATATATATATATTTAATTACAAATCATATAAATCTGTCAAAATCAAATAAAAAATTAAAATATACATATAGAAAAGAATTTTGGAAGGTGGGTTTTTTTTTAGAAGCATGTGGGTTTTTTTTAAAGGGCAAAATTTTTTGGGGGTCTCTGGCCCCCCCAAATTTCAAAACTTAAAAAATAGCACTTATACATTATGCATAGTGTCATTAAGCATATGCCTACTTGTTTTGAGTTCAATTGGAAGTTGGGTTTTTTTTAAAGGCCTATGGGTTTTTTTTTAGTTTCCACTTTCAGGGGTACCTGTGTGTTAGTGGTTGACTAAAAATTTATGGTATTTGTCATGGGATGAGATAAAGGATGGGTTTAACATATTTAATTAAAAAAAATTTGCATTTTTAAGACCATTTTTTAATTTTTTTGCTGTTTGCAAAGCTGAAAAATCGCAGAAAATTGTCCAAATTTATCAAAAATTTTTGAAAATCCGAAAATTTTTTCCTGGGAAGACAAATCAACCCAGAATGATGATAATACATTTTTTCAATCATAATCGATGTATTTAGAAGGGGGAAAAAAAATTTTGGTTCTAGACCTTGTATAAGCCGAGAAAATGGGTGGTTTTTTTTTAAAAAATACTTATTTTTTCTAGGCGGCTTTTTGTGTACTTCATATATATATATATATATATATATATATATATATATATATATATATATATATATATATATATATATATATATATATATATCACTATCATATACTCATATATATATATATATATACTATATATATATATATATATATATGTATATACATATCTACATATATATATATATATATATATATATATATATATATTATATATATATATATATATATATATATATATATATATATATATATATATATATATATATATATATATACTCTATATATATATATATATATATATATATATATATATATATATATATATATATATATATATATATATATATATATATCAGGGTTGGGTTCAAGTACATTTTGTCAAGTACAAGTACTCTAAAATTGTTCAAGTACAAGTACTCTAGAATCTGTTCAAATACAAGTCCAATTCCAAATTAATTGAAAATGTGCATGTATATGCGTTATAACTTCTATCAACATGCTGTATGGTTGTTTTTTTCCTTCTGTCAGTGTGGGGTCCGAAAACCCCCCCCAAAAAAATGTAACAAAAAAAACCCACTTGTAACAAAAAAAAACATGTATATTTTTAACATTATTGTATATATATATATATATATATATATATATATATATATATATATAAATATATATATATATATATATATATATATATATATATATATATATATATATATATATATATATATATATATATATATATATATATATATATATATATATATATATATATATATATATATATACCGGTATATATATAGTATCAATCACATTTCGTATGTGCTAGAAGTGACATCACACGCGCTCCCGCATGTATAATTTTCTAGCACTTCTAGCATGGCATATCCTACATCATAGAATATACCCGAGTCAGGTGTCTAACCCTATGTTTTAAGGTATAGGGAGTTGATTGCCATGGTTTATAACGGCATTGTTGCCCCCCCTTTTCTAATGCCTCTAGCATGGTATATCGTATGTCATGGAATATACCCAATATAGGTATCAATTAGTTTATAATCGATACTGCTGAATCGATTCCCGTGGTTTATGATGCAATCTAATCACTCTTACCATGGTTTAGTATCAGATAGTACCCCTACCCCCCCTTTTCTAATGCACCTATGCAACTTTTTTATTTCTGGAGCTACAGAGCCGAGCTTGGTGTTGGCTAGTATGTTTTGAGGTATGCAGAGTCGATTCCCGCTATTGCCGAGTGGCTAGTTTCAACCTTTGAGGTTTTAGAACGCATCAACACGCGTTTTACGTGGCCTTTACCCTTCGTCATATTCAAGGAGGGGGTGTAGGGTGGTTTAAACCTATTCAATGTGGGGGGTATAAGATGCAAATCTATTCAAGGAGTTTAGGGAGGTAGGGGGTTATTCAGCACAGCAAATTTCCTGATTCAACACACCAGTTACATCATCACAAAATCAGAACACAACCTATTTTTTGATTTTTCTTCAAAAAAAAATTTTTTTTTAATTTTTATTTTTGATTTATAAAGTCTGTACGAAAAATAAAGAAATAATTGTAAAATTTGATCACCTACTCTTTGATAGTACAGGTTTTAAGCTATGTATACATATAAAATGCATATTGATAGCACATTTCGTTAAAAAGTTATTTAACATTTATGAACCCGGGTCAATTTCAGATTTCCATTCCATTCTCCCCCCCACCCCCCTCACCCTTGACTGGGGTGGCCAATTGACTCAGTAACCACGGGAATCGACTCTGAGGCATCGGAAACCCATATAAACATACCCGACAACAACAACAACTAAAAAGTAGCTAAAAATTGCTAAGGGTGCCAGATTTAACAAAAATCAGCTAAATCTAGCAATACAGCTAATTTATCATTCTTACTTACTACTAACACAGAGAATGTGTTTTTAAGGAAGGAGATTGCAAGACTGAGTGAAGATATGCATGGATTGAAAGAAGAAGTATTTGTGTTGAGAAAGGAGGGATGTGTTAGGGAAAAGGTTAGTAGGGATGTCGAGGTGAGGAGGGAGCGGGACCTAGGGGTAGACAGAAATAGTGATTCACCTAGGCAGGAAGATGAGAGGGAAAAGGATAAAGTAGTTGATAATAGGTCTGCAGATGTATATAGAGTTGTAGGAATTAGAAATAATAATTTAAAGATGAGGATCTCAAAAGTCAGTCAGCCTGTGACCTGCAGTAACAGGTTCGACTGTCTTCCAGATGGGGAGGGATAGAGTGCCAATGGTAATGTTGTAGAGTTTTCTGAAGGGAAGACTGAAACATTGGTAATTGGAGACTCTATGATCTGAACAAGGACTTTCAAAAGAATAAAAAGAAATCGATTGAGAGTATGTTATCAAGGTGCGGGTGCCAGAGTGAGTGATATCATTTGATAGGATAGATAGAGAGATTGATTCTACAAATGTTGATTCAGATGTGATTGTGCATGTGAGTACAAATGATATAGGACATAGAAGGTCAGAAGAATTAATAGCAGATTATAGGAGATTGATTCAGAAGATGAAAGCTAGTGGAAGAAGGTGCATGATTTCTGGGATTTTACCTAGGTTAGGTGCAGGTCAGGAATGGGGAGTAGGGCTTTAGGTGTAAATGAAAGGGTTAGGAAATTATGTTTTCAGAAAATATTAGGTTTTTGGATTTGTGGAGAGAATTTCTGGATAAAGATCTTTTGCAGCAGATGGAGTTCACTTGAGTCGTAAAGGTGTTGAGCTTTTCAGTACCAGTTTGGAGACTTGTTTAGCAAAAAACTAGGTAAAGTTGGGGTGGTGGGCTAAATCTAGATACAAATAATAGCAATGGTAACTATAATAGTGGGGAGATAAATAAAGCTAGTGTTGTTACAGGTTCAAATAATGATGATGATAATAAAAATAACAGCATTTCGAGTATCAAATGTTTTTACACAAATGCTCATAACCTTAGAAATAAAAAAGATGAGCTGATTAGTTATACCATAAATGAGAATCTAGACATTATTTGCATAACTGAAGCATGGGTTAATGAAGAATTATATATATGGAGACTCCTTTCAGGAATATGAAATAGACGGATATTCACTATTTATACCAGCGTAGAGGAAAGAAGATGGTGGTGTGGCGCTTTATGTTTAAAGCAATATTCAATCTGTAATAATGACTGACTTTTAAACTAATCATGATATTGAATCGGTGTGGGTAAAATATTCTTATATACAATAAATCATTTAGAATAGGGGCATTTTATAAACCCCCTGGCCAGAGTCAAGAATTAGACGTGGAAATTGTGAAAGAAATAGAGACAGCATGCCACAGTAAAGAAAGGGTATAGTCACTTAATGGGTGATTTTAATTTTCCGGGCATTCATTGGAATTCCTTGTCTAATATGGACCACAATAATAGTTCTGCATTCATAAATTTGTATACTAGATAACTTTTGACCCAGATGGTCCAGGAACCCACAAGATACGATGCACTACTAGACTTCATATTAACTAACGATGAGAAAGTATGGTGGATGAAGTTGAGTTGAGGAGAATTTAGGACTTAGGGTGACTATAATATAATTAGATTTAATATGAATGTAATATCTGGCTAAATTGCAAGTTAATAAGGAAAAGATCTTAGATTTGAAATGCGATTTTAACAAATTTCGAGACATGCTTAGTGCAACTAACTAGGATAAAGAGTTTAAAGACACAAACTGTTTTGTCATGTGATAACATTTTAAGCAAATTTTGATGAATATTTTGTCAGTATGTTTTAAAGATAAACCCATTATGGTGGCAAAGAGAAAACCTGTTTGTTGGAATAGAGAGATAAGAGAGAAAATTAATGAAAAGCGTAGATGTTTTAAAATATTCAATTGTAGTGGGGAAGATGATTTAGAAAATTATAAAAAATTGAAATCAACTGAGCTTCAATCAATAGAAAGGAGGGCAAAGAGAGGCGAAATTAATTTGTAAGGAATAGTAATAAAGAATCTGAAGAAGTTTTTTAGCTTTTATAAATTTAAAAGTAAGAATAGGACAATTGGTCCAATTAAAATTGATGAAAATTTAGTGAGTTCAGATATGGAGTTGGTCAACAATTTTCAATGCTTAATTTGCTTCAGTGTTTACTGAGGAAGATTAAATAATAGTTTGGAGACTAATAGTTCTTGTACATAACAAATAGACTTACAGAATTTGAATTTGATGTAAAGATATAAAACGTTGTTGGACCATATTGACCAAAGTAAAGCTGCAGGCCCCTGATGGTATATATGGTAGAGTTCTGAAAGAGGTAGTACCAACATTGCAAAGCACTGTATTTGATTTTTAAACGATCTATAAATTTGACGAGGTACCGGGGGACTGGAAAATGGCATATGTTGTGCCTATTTATAAGAAAGGTAGTAAGGAAGATTTGGGAAATTATAGGCCAGTTAGCTTAACATCTCTGGTTGTAAAGGTTCTGGAAAAGTTACTGAAAAGGTCATATAGAAATATTTAGAGAGTAACAAGGTATTGTAACAGCTCAACGGTTCCAGAAAGGGTAGGTCTCAGACAAACCTTTTAGAATTTATGGAATACATTACTGACTGCATTGACCGAGGAGATCCAGTTGATATTGTATATTTAGACTTTAGTAAAGCTTTTGATAAGGTTCCCCACATAAGGCTGATGAAAAAGTTATTGCAATGTGGTATAGGTGGAGTGGTACATGGTTGGATTAAAGAGTGGTTGCGAAATAGAAAGCAGTGTGTACAACTAAATGGGAATAAATCATCATGGGAAATAGTGAAGGTGTGGTGTCCCACAGGGTTCAGTGCTGGGGCCAAAATGGGTATCTCATATATACTACTGATTTAGACCAGGGACTTAAATGCAAGGTTTCTAAGTTTTGCAGATGATACTAAAGTGGCCACCTCAGTTAGGAATAGTGAAGGATGCATAAAGATTCAAAATGATCTTGGTATACTTCTTGGGTGGGCATAGCCTTAGAAATAAAAAAGTGAGCTGATTAGTTATTCACCTAAGTTACTCAAATAAAAGTTTGAACTACGGATATGAGTGGGGATTGGCTTGAGTCTGTGAGACCGTAGAAAAAGGAATTTAAGAGTGTGATTATAAACAGTAATTTGAAAGTAGCTAATCAGTGTTTGGAAGCTAAATAAAGCTAATAAGATGCTGGGCATAATAATTCGCAATGTTTACAGAGCAAGAAGTAATAAGTAAACTGTATAATGGCTATGTTAGGCCAGTAATAGAATATTGTGCACAACAAGTTTGGGCCCCTTATTTAAAGAAAGACTTAGATATGCTAGAGAGAGTGCAACGTAGAGCAACAAGGATGATTTCTGGGTTTGAGGGTAAGAGCTATGAGGAGAGGCTGAAGGAGTTAGGAATGTTTTCTGTAGAAAGGCGATTTCTCAGAGGGGACATGATACAAGTCTACAAAATATTTACATCTATTGATAATACAGAGATCAATAAATTTTTCATAGTAGAACATGGACAGGTGACCAGGTGGCATAATAAGAAAATTAAGAAGAAAGCATGCCATCTTGATATAAGAAAGCATGCATTCAGTAATAGGGTTGTTAAATTTTGGAATAGTCTGCCAGAGGAGGTTGTTGAGTGTGACTCGATTGCAACATTTAAGAAAGGGTTAGATTCGTTTATGAATGGGTTGGGAATCATATAATATATTGACAAAGCCAAATTGGCGAGTTTTTAGTTGTGATATAGTTATAGTTAGATGGCATGTGTGACCATAACTTAGTTATTAATGCATGTGGATGGTTTGGGTATCATATCTATATATCATTAGTTTTGACTAAGCCAAATTGGTGGATTTGTAGTTACAACAAATTGACAAGCCCTAGGGTGCTTTGTGGATTTGCATGAGCATGTTTGGGTAGTGGGTTGACTGGGACAGTCTCGATAGGCCCATGTGGCTTTTTACTGTCTCTATATTCTTAATGTTTCTTAATGTTTAACACGTTAGGGAAGCTCATTTGAGCCAGTGTCAACCAAAAATGGGTAAAATTTATATATTTTTTTAGGTTTTCTGAAATTGCCCCAAAAATTTTTTTTAATTTTTTTAGAAACTTTTTAAAAATAGTATTTGTTTTTATTTTTTTAATTTCTTTACTTTAAATGATTGCCAAATACCCATATTTTATCATATCTAGAACTAATTTCTGTAAGTGTTATAGTTTTTAAGTTAGTTACTTAAAAACAAAAAAAAGGCCGATTTTTTTCTGAAATTGACGGTATCTTAATTTCATATTAAATTTTATTCTTTTTTTTACTATTTTTAATATTTTTCATAAAATATGCTTTAAAAAGATTTAACTGACATATGATGACATATTGTCGCTCTAGGAAGGGTTTTTAGAAGTGGGTTTTTTTTTGGTTACATTGGTTTTTTTTTTTGTAAACCATGGTTTTTTTTTTTTTTTGGATCTAAATAATTTTAAAAGTATTAAAGCAAAACAAATAATTTTTCATGGGATTATAGCCTAGGCCTTGCCATTATAAGAAATTATTATAAAAGTCTGATATGTAAAATAATTTAATAGTTATAGGCCAAAAACTGAAAAATTGTTTTTTTTTTTTATATTTATTATATATATATATATATATATATATATATATATATATATATATATATATATATATATATATATATATATATATATATATATATATTTATATATAATATATATATATATATATATATATATGTAATATATATATATATATATATAATATATATATACGGTATATATATATATATATATATATTATATATTATATATAATATGTCTATATATATAACTCTAATACTATATATATGCTCTCTTTACTACTCTTTCACTATATATATATATATATATATATATATATATATATATATATAATATATATATATATGCCTGGTGTATATATATATATATGCAGGTATATATGTATATGTTTATATAATATATATATATATATATATATATATATATATATGGCATCTTGTAATATATATATATATAATATATAATATACTACTATATGTAATATATATATATGATATTTATATATATATATACCTGGTATAATATAATATATATATATAATAATATATATAATATATAATATATATAATAATAATATAATAATAATAATAATAATATATAATAATAATATATAATATATAATAATAATATAATAATATAATATATATAATAATAATAATATAATATAATAATATGTAATATATATACCAAATATATATATATAATATATATGTATATATATAATAATATAATAATAATAATAATATATAATAATATATATGTAATAATAATAATAACTATAACTGTAATAATATATAATAATATAAATATATATATATATATATATATATATATATATATATATATATATATATATATATATATATATATATATATATATATATATATATATATATAACCTGTAGTAATAAAATTAATAATTACTTAATTTTGTATTTGCCGGAGCCGGAGCAGCCTCTTTTTTTGCGGCTCCGGCTCCGGCTCCAGGTCCCCCTAAAATTTCGGCTCCGGCTCCAGGCCCCCAAAGATTTCGACTCTGACTCCGGCTCCAGTCCCTCAAAAAATTTCTCCGGCTCCACCCAAAACTATGCGGCTCCGGCTCCGCAGCCCTGCTCCCAACCTTCCTCCCCCTTTCTGCTCACCATCATCACTTCTGTTTTCTCAATGTTTATTTGTAGTCCCTTTGCTCAAATTTTTTTACATGAAACATCTCGTAATTCTTTCCATTCCTTCTTTATTTTCACTCAACATGGCCAAATCATCCTCATATGCCATGGTCTCCCTCCATTTCCCCCACCTCCTCTTTAACCTCCTCAATGACTTTATCGATATACACTATGAATAATAAGGGTGGCAATACGCTTCCCTGTTTCACACCCTTTGCCACCTCAAACCATTTTTCGTACCCTGTTCTTACATTGCACTTTGCCACTTTGTACATATTTTCCAGTGCCACACACAATCCCCTCCCCATTCCATAATTCTCTTTCTAATACCCTCCAGAATCCAGTTATATATCTATTTCAATCTCTAAGGCATTCTCTTTCTTCCCGTTATTTTAACTAATTGTCGCTTATTTCTAAGTTAGGCAATATATTCTTACATTTTTCTTTGGTCATTATATCAGCAATTTGTTCTTGGCATCTAACCCACTTTATTGTATTGTTGTCTTGGTTTTTAATAAAATCTCAATGCTGCCATTTCAATTCTAAGGCGTCTGCTTTTAACTGGATTATTTGACATTATTCCTTCTTGCAAGGTGTAATTATCAATTCTTACTTATATACTGAGATCTTTTCTAATATCTTTCCACAATTCTCTTATATATTGAGCTTCGTCAATGGCATCCATTGTTCCTATAGTTGATATAGACACTTTTTTTACACTTTTTATATTTTCATGTTATAGGACATTTCTTTCTTATTTCTTTGTCTGCTTTTAATATGTAATATCCTATTTGAGTATGTCCATTATCCCCGTATCCAAACGAGGCATCAGAATATACAATCAGACATTTCTCTTCCACTTTTTCAAATATCATTTTATATTGTTTCCCTTTTATAATTCCTATTACTTTTATAAGTTCATTTAAGTCCTTTATAGTTGCTTTATGAGTTATACTACTGTATTTGCTTACAGCAAAAGAAATATCAGGTCTTGTTTGCTATGATACCCAATTAAGGCTGCCAATCAGGGATCTATACTGCTTCAATTCTCTTTCATTTAAGATTTTTCCCTGTTTTTGTCATTTTCAACTTGTGGAATTTTCAACTTACTTATATATTCTATTTGATCTAGTTTCATTTAATCCTTCGTTTGCTCCATGTTGACTCCTAGATATTTGAAATTTTCCTTTTCATATTGTCCTATTTTGAATCTGGAATTACCTGCACACATACCTCTCTCCTCACAGAAATCAATCATCTTCCTACCATTCTCATTTCCTCCTGACACCCCAAAACCACCCGTAATACCATCCCTTTTTTGATCACCTATCCAACCATTTAGGTCACCCAGCACAATCAATCTGAATCTCCTTTTCACCCTCATGTAAGATATCATTCAGATTATCCCAGAAAATCACACTCTCTTCAACATTACCCTCAGATGGACCATCTGCCACAACCTTGACCTTTTCAAACATTTAACCATATGAATTCTAGTACTCACACACAAAATCTCCCATAGCTCTGTACCACAAGTTACTCATCAGAATCGCAGCTCCTTCTCTCCCCCTCATTCCTTTCCACATCAGCAAACATATTTCACACCTTACTGCTCATTTTCACTATTTCATTTCATATTTGAGCAAATCAAATTTGCCCTTTCTAAACATAGCCATCACCTATCTTCTCTTCTCAACAACATTTATTAATCTGACATTGCATGTACCCATATGATTCATACATTTTCGCCAAAAGATAGAAGGCCGTTTATGGCGATCACGACCTTCTCCGAGGCATGCATTAGGATTCCTGGCAAAAGATAAGTGGTAGTGGGCAGCCAACCCACCCACCCACCACCGTCCCTTAGTCACATTCTACGACATGCAGGACATATGATGTATGCGATTCTCTCTCCCCACACGCATAGGGATAATGTCTGTAAGATGCTGTCTAGAAGACAGAGGGGTGTGAATATAAGGATGTGCATATGATATGTGGATAAAACGTCTTGTCTGTAAGATGTTGTTTGGAGGATGAGTGTGTATATGAACGCAAAAGAGAAAAGGCTAACCATTAGGCACTGGAATACTTACCGTACCATATGCAAAATGGGAGGTAATTTCATCACTGGGAGTATATATATATATATATATATATATATATATATATATATATATATATATATATATATATATATATATATATATATATATATATTATTCTATTATAAAAAAAAAAAATATTTTTTATAATATAATATATATATATATCCCAGTAGAGTTTTAGGACTTTTTATTAGGATTTTTTTTTTTAATTTCCAGTTTTGAGTAAAAATAAAATTATCAATAATTTAAATTAATTTTTGCAATAATATAAATAAAGTAATAATAAATTAATACATAGGTATAAAATTTGGAAACTAAATATACGGTATATATATATATATATATATATATATATATATATATATATATATATATAAAATACCGATATATATATATATATATATATAATATATATATATATTTTTATAATATATACAAAATTGGTACAAAAAAAAAAAAACATTTTTTCATGTTTTCGTTTATATTTATTAAACTATATAATATTGTGAACTTTTAAAGTATTGCATAATTGAGCCTTTTACTAGGCTATATAACCCTATATCAATATTTGGTTTCGCTCTTATATTTTGTAAATTATTTAAAAAAAAAGTGAAATGTTGAAAAATCCCACGATTTTCAAAATGACTTTAAAAAAATCCCAAGTGCCATTAAAAAAAACCCACATTCAAAAACCCTTTCTATAAATTAAACATTTATATATATACAAAATAATTTTAAAGAAAAAAATGATCATATATATATATATATATATATATATATATATATATAATATATTATACTATATATTTATATATATATATATTATATATATACGGTATATATAATATAATATATATATATATATATATTATTATATATTATATATATATAATATATATATATATAATATATAATATATATATATATAATTAGTAGTATCTAGTATATATATATATATATATATATATACCGGTATAGTATATATATATATATATATCGTATATATATATCATATATATATATATATATATATATATATATATATAATATATATATATATATATATATATATATATAATATATATATATATATATTATAGTATATATAATATATTAATATATATATATAATTATATATATACTATATAATATATACTATCATATATATATATATATATATATATATATATATATTATATATAAATAATATATTATATATATATATATATATACTATATATATATATATATTATATATTTTACTTTTGCAGCCGCCCTTTTTTTTTTTTTACTATTTTTTTTTTTTTATAGCTGTTCCCACATTGAATTGATGTGGTTATATATGTCCTGCTGCACTTTCACTCCTTTTCCTGCTGCTACTGTGCTGGGAATGGGCCCCATAAATATATTTGAAGCTGGGACAGTTTCTAGTTGGGCATTGCTTTTTGCTACAAAGAGTCCTCCCCCTCTGTAGCCAAGGAACTTCATTGATACTTTATTAATATCTTCGTCACTGTCATTAGAGAATACTTGATTCAGTCTGCCAACATAAAATTTTCAGGGTTTGTCATTATATACTGCAAATAATTTATCTCCTATTCTTTCTAATTTTCGGCATTTAATGAAGTATGTATTTTTGATAGGAAACACAACTCACCACTACCTTTAAACAACTTCTTCGAAGCAAATCTAAACTATGCCTCAACAGCATGGTTCACAGCACACTCAAATTCGAACAACAAATAATTAACAAATCTCTCAAATAACCGCCCTCGAGAATTCATCACAGGCTTGCACTAAAACTAGCCCACATCCCAACATTTACACGACGAAACCTCCTATCTCCCCATTCCACACACCTGGAGATGGTGGGGGACTAAATTCTATAGAAAACCTGTAATCCAAACGCGCGACCCGACTTCCGTTGTCACACCAATTCTCTCCAATCGCCTCGACAAGACTACCCCCCCCCCTTCTTCCCAGCTCAATTCCAGTTACAACACTTTACCTTTATTCCCCTGCCCTCCCATAGGTCATGGATTACCAGTATCATACTCATCCTAACTAACACATACCTACAAACCGCCCAAATAACAATTTAATTAAAACACCCGCGCTCCCCAAACTATCCCTAGAGAAGAAATGTGTCCAGAAGCGGCCAAAATGGACCCTCGCCGGAGCAGATCAGGTTTCACCACCGTAACTCTTGGCAATATAATTATCGATTCAAATAGACAATGTCACCTACCACACTTGCACAAGATGTTACATTTGCGCCAGACACAATGGAGCACCTCTCGTGGGTGCCCTGCTCTCTGACGCCCACCCACGCGACTTCTCTATATCTCTCTCCTCAAACACTGTGGAATTGCCCAGTGGCGGCAGCCGGCTTTCTTCCTGGAAGCAGTTTGACCCTCCAATTAAGGTGGGCCAGGGCAGAAGTATGTTATTATGTATGTATTTTGATACAATTTTTTTGATTTCCATTTTAGGTTCAATTCCTCATTTCTGCAGAATCAATCAATCATCCTTCCTCTGGTTCAAACAATTCTTCATCCTCTTCAATCTCATCTTCTGTACTACTACAAATCTTTCGTTTGCGAGCATGCGGCTTTTGCAGTTTTGTAGAGCATTTTGGTGTGGATGTTGCCATCTTGTCAGTGCTCTATCAAGACTTATCAATATCTTCCTGAGAAATAATTGTGGCATTCATGTTTACACATTTCCGACGTTTTGCTGCACCTGATGTTGATGGGCTTTAACCAAACCTCTTAGACACAACATTCAAAAAGCTGTTGCTCTGTGATAACATGTCTGAATTTGAGGAAGTGATAGACAGAAGTGATTGCCCCTTGTCAGCTCCCTCTTCAATCCAAATCCATCTGCCACAACGTGGCTTACCATCCTTATCCAGTGTTGGTGACTCCTCAACATTTATTTGAGGTTCTTGGGGAGCAGGTTCTTCTGGCTCTGACACTGACAGAGGAGTAGGTGTTTTCCGTCTTCGATCCATTTGTTATACTTTTGTAACAAAGATGGATCAAAATTTGATTCCTGGTATTTCTTGCGGTCAAATGGATAGGGCTAGATTCCTACAGTTCTAAATCCACTTTCAATATTGGTTTTTGATAAACCTTTATACCAGATTGCAGACAAATTGTTAACAAATTGTTTTTTGGTCATGACCTTGATGGGGATTCCACTAGAGAATATCCAATTATTCATCTGTTCTGCCCAATATTTTTTTAATGGGCCAAAGACTGCAATATCAAGTGGCTGGAGCTTCGTTGTTGTATGAGATGGTATTTTCAATATTGTTATGTTATCTAAAATGGCTTTTCCGGGAGTTTTTGAACTTAGATGTGATATGCGACCATCCAGTAGAAGCTGAATGAAATGGGAACTGATGAGGCAGAGGGTAGTATGAAAGTTATGACTACTGTACATATGGGCAGCTTATTCTGGAGTATATTCCTATGTATAATACGCTCAAAGAAAACTTTAAAAAAAGAAAAAAACATAGTATCAGAAAAAGGAAAGCGTGATAAATAATGTAGTATGTAATTTTCCTTACGTGGGATACACAACTAACACTTCAAAAAAACCATTTATGCAACACTGGTATAAATCTATTAAAATATGGTCAGTTCACCAAATAAGTAATATAAAAATATCCAAAAACTTCCCAAAAAATGGTCAGTTCACAAAATGGTACTAATACAAGAATACCCAAAACTACAAAAGATGGTCCAGTCCACAAAATGATATTAATAGGTAAATATTCAAAAACTTCCCAAAAGGTGGTCAGTTCACAAAATGGTAATAATATAAGAATACTTATTAAAACTACAAAAGATGGCCAGTCCACAAAATGATAGTAACAAGAGAATATCCAAAAACTTCCCAAAAGATGGTCAGTTCACAAAATGGTAATAATATAAGAATACTTAAAACTAATCCACAAAATGATAATAGGAACAAGTATCGGAGTTTAAATGTAAAAGCTATATGTTGAATGAAATGGGAACTGATGAGGCAGAGGGTAGTATGTAAGTTATGACTACTGTACATATGGGCAGCTTCCTCTGGAGTATATTCCTATGTATAATACGCTCAAAGAAAACTTTAAAAAAAGAAAAAAACAAAGTATCAGAAAAAGGAAAGCGTGATAAATAATGTAGTATGTAATTTTCCATACGTGGGATACACAACTAACACTTCAAAAAAAACCATTTATGCAACACTGGTATAAATCTATTAAAATATGGTCAGTTCACCAAATAAGTAATATAAAAATATCCAAAAACTTCCCAAAAAATGGTCAGTTCACAAAATGGTACTAATACAAGAATACCCAAAACTACAAAAGATGGTCCAGTCCACAAAATGATAGTAATAAGTAAATATTCAAAAACTTCCCAAAAGGTGGTCAGTTCACAAAATGGTAATAATATAAGAATACTTATTAAAACTACGAAAGATGGTCAGTCCACAAAATGATAGTAACAAGAGAATATCCAAAAACTTCCCAAAAGATGGTCAGTTCACAAAATGGTAATAATATAAGAATACTTAAAACTAGTCCACAAAATGATAATAGGAACAAGTATCGGAGTTTAAATGTAAAAGATATGTGTTGAATGAAATGGGAACTGATAAGGCAGAGGGTAGTATGAAAGTTATGACTACTGTACATATGGGCAGCTTATTCTGGAGTATATTCCTATGTATAATACGCTCAAAGAAAACTTTAAAAAAAGAAAAAAACATAGTATCAGAAAAAGGAAAGCGTGATAAATAATGTAGTATGTAATTTTCCTTACGTGGGATACACAACTAACTTCAAAAAAACCATTTATGCAACACTGGTATAAATCTATTAAAATATGGTCAGTTCACCAAATGAGTTATATAAAAATATCCAAAAACTTCCCAAAAAATGATCAGTTCACAAAATGGTACTAATACAAGAATACCCAAAACTACAAAAGATGGTCCAGTCCACAAAATGATATTAATAGGTAAATATTCAAAAACTTCCCAAAAGGTGGTCAGTTCACAAAATGGTAATAATATAAGAATACTTGTTAAAACTACAAAAGATGGTCAGTCCACAAAATGATAGTAACAAGAGAATATCCAAAAACTTCCCAAAAGATGGTCAGTTCACAAAATGGTAATAATATAAGAATACTTAAAACTAGTCCACAAAATGATAATAGGAACAAGTATCGGAGTTTAAATGTAAAAGATATATGTTGAATGAAATGGGAACTGATAAGGCAGAGGGTAGTATGAAAGTTATGACTACTGTACATATGGGCAGCTTATTCTGGAGTATATTCCTATGTATAATACGCTCAAAGAAAACTTTAAAAAAAGAAAAAAACATAGTATCAGAAAAAGGAAAGCGTGATAAATAATGTAGTATGTAATTTTCCTTACGTGGGATACACAACTAACACTTCAAAAAAACCATTTATGCAACACTGGTATAAATCTATTAAAATATGGTCAGTTCACCAAATAAGTAATATAAAAATATCCAAAAACTTCCCAAAAAATGGTTAGTTCACAAAATGGTAGTAATACAAGAATACCCAAAACTACAAAAGATGGTCCAGTCCACAAAATGATATTAATAGGTAAATATTCAAAAACTTCCCAAAAGGTGGTCAGTTCCCAAAATGGTAATAATATAAGAATACTTATTAAAACTACAAAAGATGGTCAGTCCACAAAATGATAGTAACAGGAGAACATCCAAAAACTTCCCAAAAGATGGTCAGTTCACAAAATGGTAATATAAGAAGACTTAAAACTAATCCACAAAATGATAATAGGAACAAGTATCGGAGTTTAAATGTAAAAGCTATATGTTGAATGAAATGGGAACTGATGAGGCAGAGGGTAGTATGAAAGTTATGACTACTGTACATATGGGCAGCTTATTCTGTAGTATATTCCTATGTATAATAAGCTCAAAGAAAACTTTGTTTTTTTCTTTTTTTAAAGTTTTCTTTGAGCTTATTATACATAGGAATATACTCCAGAATAAGCTGCCCATATGTACAGTAGTCATAACTTTCATACTACCCTCTGCCTCATCAGTTCCCATTTCATTCAACATATAGCTTTTACATTTAAACTCCGATACTTGTTCCTATTATCATTTTGTGGATTAGTTTTAAGTATTCTTATATTACCATTTTGGGAAGTTTTTGGATATTCTCTTGTTACTATCATTTTGTGGACTGACCATCTTTTGTAGTTTTAACAAGTATTCTTATATTATTACCATTTTGAGAACTGACCACCTTTTGGGAAGTTTTTGAATATTCTCTTGTTGCTATCATTTTGTGGACTGACCATCTTTTGTAGTTTTAATAAGTATTCTTATATTATTACCATTTTGGGAACTGACCACCTTTTGGGAAGTTTTTGAATATTTACCTATTAATATCATTTTGTGGACTGGACCATCTTTTGTAGTTTTGGGTATTCTTGTATTAGTACCATTTTGTGAACTGACCATTTTTTGGGATATTTTTATATTACTTATTTGGTGAACTGACCATATTTTAATAGATTTATACCAGTGTTGCATAAATGGTTTTTTTTGAAGTGTTAGTTGTGTATCCCACGTAAGGAAAATTACATACTACATTATTTATCACGCTTTCCTTTTTCTGATACTATGTTTTTTTCTTTTTTAAAGTTTTCTTTGAGCGTATTATACATAGGAATATACTCCAGAATAAGCTGCCCATATGTACAGTAGTCATAACTTTCATACTACCCTCCGCCTTATCAGTTCCCATTTCATTCAACACATATCGTTTACATTTAAACTCCGATACTTGTTCCTATTATCATTTTGTGGACTAGTTTTAAGTATTCTTATATTATTACCATTTTGTGAACTGACCATCTTTTGGGAAGTTTTTGGATATTCTCTTGTTACTATCATTTTGTGGACTGACCATCTTTTGTAGTTTTAACAAGTATTCTTATATTATTACCATTTTGTGAACTGACCACCTTTTGGGAAGTTTTTGAATATTTACCTATTAATATCATTTTGTGGACTGGACCATCTTTTGTAGTTTTGGGTATTCTTGTATTAGTACCATTTTGTGAACTGATCATTTTTTGGGAAGTTTTTGGATATTTTTATATTACTTATTTGGTGAACTGACCATATTTTAATAGATTTATACCAGTGTTGCATAAATGGTTTTTTTGAAGTTAGTTGTGTATCCCACGTAAGGAAAATTACATACTACATTATTTATCACGCTTTCCTTTTTCTGATACTATGTTTTTTTCTTTTTTTTAAGTTTTCTTTGGAGCGTATTATACATAGGAATATACTCCAGAATAAGCTGCCCATATGTACAGTAGTCATAACTTTCATACTACCCTCTGCCTTATCAGTTCCCATTTCATTCAACACATATCTTTTACATTTAAACTCCGATACTTGTTCCTATTATCATTTTGTAGACTAGTTTTAAGTATTCTTATATTATTACCATTTTGTGAACTGACCATCTTTTGGGAAGTTTTTGGATATTCTCTTGTTACTATCATTTTGTGGACTGACCATCTTTTGTAGTTTTAATAAGTATTCTTATATTATTACCATTTTGTGAACTGACCACCTTTTGGGAAGTTTTTGAATATTTACTTATTACTATCATTTTGTGGACTGGACCATCTTTTGTAGTTTTGGGTATTCTTGTATTAGTACCATTTTGTGAACTGACCATTTTTTGGGAAGTTTTTGGATATTTTTATATTACTTATTTGGTGAACTGACCATATTTTAATAGATTTATACCAGTGTTGCATAAATGGTTTTTTTGAAGTGTTAGTTGTGTATCCCACGTATGGAAAATTACATACTACATTATTTATCACGCTTTCCTTTTTCTGATACTTTGTTTTTTTCTTTTTTTTAAAGTTTTCTTTGAGCGTATTATACATAGGAATATATATATTTTTAATTGACTGAATATTCATTTCTATATTCAAATCTTCTTTTGACATTTGAAGCATGTATGTTCCAGGACCCGCCCATGGTGTTGATTTTTTTTTCAACCCAGTGAGGCCACTTTGTGAGCCGTGGTGGGTCCTGTACACTGACAAGAAAAAAAAAATATATATTATATATATATTATATATATATATATATATATATATATATATATATATATATATATATATATATATATATATATATATATATATATATATATATATATATATAAACCACTTTTTTTAAAAAGAAACGCAATTGGGGATATAAAAAATTAAACTTAATTTTAGTGTATAGTAAGGCACACATAAATATTGAAACAATACTATTTGGATATTTTAATATTTATTATTATTATTATTATTATTATTATTATTATTATTATTATTATTATTATTATTATTATTATTATTATTCATGCATCATTTATTTTATATTTCTAACTTATGGTAATTTTTTCCAAAAACAGTGTCCATTCATCCATTTTTAAGATGGATAGAAGAGATGGATAGATAGAAAGGAAGACTGGAAGAGTTGGACTTGAAAAAATTTACAGTCGCTATTCAACATAAATGCTCAAAATTACAGTCCGTCTTATTTAGAAGTATATCCTGATATAGAAAAAGTGTCCATTCATCCATTTTTAAGATAGATAGAAGAGATGGATAGATAGAAAGGAAGACTGGAAGAGTTGGACTTGAAAAAAATTTACAGTCGCTATTCAGCACATAAATGCTCAAAATTACAGTTCGTCTTATTTGGAAGGATATCGGTATTCGTTTAAAATGGCCGATACTTGCCGATACTTCTTACTTTTTGGGTGGAAAAATTAATGAGAAACTTTTAAGCATTCAATAATAAATCTGTTCGATATAGATAGCTAAGTTAGCAAGGTTTATCGTTCTTTTTTTTCCTCGATTTTTTTTTATAATTGATTTTTAGCGTTTCTCAACTTGGTTTATAGCGTAAAATTTACCTATTTGGACAGCCATTATTATAATTAATACAGATTTATCATGTTTTTTAGTTGATCAATAGTATTTTATTTTTTTTGTACGCAATTTCGTGAGAGCGTGTGAGTGTTTTTAAACTTTCTGGATTATTCATATTTTAGATATTTGCTGTAAATAGGGTTTTATCGTTTTAAAATTTAGGTTTTAGCGTACGAATAAATTTTCCTCATTTCTCCTTTGGTTTTTTTTTATTTGTTTGTTTTTTTTTTTTTTTTTTTTTTTTTTTTTTTTTTTTTTTTTTTTTTTTTTTTTTTTTTTTTTTGGAATTGCGTGTTCGTGTATGATAGCAGATTTGCATAAGCGTGGCTTTCTTTTGACTTTACCAACATCAATGGCTTGCACTCTAACTCTGCATCCATGGGAATACTACCTCTCTATCTCTAACCTAATTTTTATGCTCTGTCTGAGACCCAGATGGCTAAGAATTCATTCTTCATCTCGTTAATATATCTCAACTATACTTATTTTTATAATTTCATTTGAATTGGTGGATAGTTTTTATGTAATTATAAATTTTCCTATAAAACGTCCTCAAGAATCTCTAATCTCCTAACTTTGGATGTTCTGTGGCTTAAAATCTTTCTTCCTTCTACTACAATATTCTTATGCTTCTGCTACTGTTCTCCTAACAGAACAGATTTTCACTCCTTTTTTGATTATCTTTCTGTCTTTGTACTTTTATATCCTTCTCTTCCAAATACTGACGTCCTCTATTTAGGGATTTCAATTTACACATCAATGAATTGTTGGGTTCCTCTCGTACTGATTTAGGTAGGGAGGAAGCCGAATCATCCAGTATTCTCAACGATCTGGAGCAAACTGATTAAATCCTACACCATTCCGGATCGTCCACCGATTCTTGACCACTTGACCTATGTTTCACCACTAGTCTTCTCTCTATAAATACACACTTCGCTCCTATCGGTTAAATCTGACAACAACCTCTCCACTCATCACCTTAATTCTTAATACTTTGTCTCCACATCTCATCCTGCCCTCATGCGCGCCGTTCTCTGGCACTTTTGATCAGGCCGATTCGGGGGCATTCTGCCTTGCCTCCCCTGCTCTCCTACGCCCCTACCTATACAATTGAAACAGTGACTGCTCTTGACTCTTAAGACGCTTCAGCTTCTGCCGGATAATTGGAACCCTCGTACTCTGTTCCATCCTGGATAACAGCCAGGTCTCCACCTCTCTCCTTGCGACTCAAATCTTCTTTATCCTCCAAGAATCCTGGGTTCGCCAATCGATGGCTTATTCCGTGGCGTCCTCTGCTCGACGACAACATCGCTTTATCCCGCCGCCCGTGTCGAAAAACAACATTCTCCCGCTTCTCCCTAACTCACTCCTTGCCATCTCTCCCTCCGATTCAGCTAAGAATCCGTTGCACGCGCTACTACTTCCGAACGAGCAAAGCGCGACTTTCATCCTAACCGAAAATGCCCCGCTCGACCTCTTCGGTCTCTCCCTACTCGCAAAATCTCTCTGGCCCTCTCTGCGCAAAACATCCCTCTACACACTTCTGTAAATCATCCTTATCATCTACTTCACTCGCTCTGACCTGACTTCTGTTAGTCTAATCCTCACCGCAACTGAACAAAGGCCAATCGCTCCCTCTTCGGCCCCTCCCTCTATCTTCCTCTCTAATCTCAAACCCCTGGACACGATTCTCGGTACTTCCCTCTGCCTCCTCCCCTTTCTCCTCCTCAGCGTATCCCTACCTGGCCTCTCTACCCCTCGTCCCATCTCACTCAATCTTGCCTCGGACTGCCATCGACGCTCTCCTAAACACTCTATGCAACGTTTGCAAGGCGGCGTGGCCGCGATGGCTTCTCTCTGAGTTTTGAGGAAAGTGTCGGCTTCCCCGTGCTCACCCACCCCCTCCGCTCCTCATATCACTCTTCTATGCCCTCAATCTAGCACTCTTCCCTCCAGCTCTGATCTCGGACCAAGCACGCCATAATGTCACACGCCTAATCTCTCGCACACAAATCTGATGCTCCGCTCTGATCTTCCTAACCTCATGCACTCCCTACTACCCCACGCTCCTCCACTCCCATGCTCATCTCTCTTCTACAGGCATCTCTTGACACTCTCCTCACTCTCACTTCCTCTCACGCACTCACTCTGCGAATCTCTTCTTCCTCTTATGAACTTTCACCCAGTACGCGCTTTCCGGTGCTCTCCGAGATCTAAACTGCCGATATCACCTCTTCCCTATTTAACTCAGACTCTTTAATCGGCTTTTTTCGCCCCCAATTACGGACTCACCCGCGGACAGACCTTGTCCGTGGCTGGCCGCCTCTCGACACCTAATCCAACAGCAATTCCTTCGCCCGCGACGTAGACCGCGTCAGCTCGAATCCTCCCCCCCCACCACAGCTCCCTCCCCTCTCTGCCGGTTCCTCCCGCTTCCCTTCCTCCTCTCTCGCTATACCTCTTCACTGTCTATCCCTTCTTCTCTCCCCCTCACATCGCACCTCAACCACCTGCTCGGCTGCTTGTCGACTCCGGGCGCACCTCTCATCTCTTTTTGATCTCGCTCAATAGCTCGCGCTCGCTTCCTCAGCGGCTTCTGTTCTTCATACTCCTCCCACCCCTCTTACTTCCTGCTCTTTCATCAATGATCTTCTCCACCCTCGCACATCTAACTCTATCCCACTCATATGTGATGACTTGACCGCCCATTCATTCTTCAACTCAATACACTCACCTTCCCCGCCTTCCTCCCCCCTTTTTTTACAATTTTAACTTTTCTTTCCCTTAGAAACACCTTCTCTTCGGCGGTTTTTTTGCCCCCCCTTTCGTTTTTAAATCTTTCGATTCTATTCTTGCTGATCCGGATAGAATTTCCAGGGTTGGGTCGCCTCAAGCTTGTGAAATTTAACTTCTTTAAAAAAACTCCAAACCTCTTTCTACACAATCTCTCTCTCTCAAGACATTAACTTATCTATCTCTTTCGACGGTATCTCATCGTCTCTCTCGTCTGACATATAAACATCCTCTAGGACCTAACATAAACAAAAACATGTTTTGAAAACCCCTCAAATCCACAGTGGTTAGCTAGGCGCGGCCTCAAACCGCAACCTGGGAGTTTAGTTATTAGAGTGCGAGACTTATATTTTCCTCTATTCTCAGTTACTCGCACCTACTACACACGGGCTCTCACTCGCCCCTTGCTATGGCAGTACTTCGCTCGCTCATATCTGTGGCGGGGCTCTTGGTATTCTCCGCGCTTCTGGATAGGGTCGCGTCTAAGCGCAAAAAGACTCTACTATCTGTCTCTCGTACTTTCCTAGTTCACACGCTTGCACCCCTTTACACTCTGCGCCCCGGCGCGATGTCTCGGTGCCTTCTATTCCATTCCCTTTTTCCTATAGGTCCCTCCGTAGCACGGACAAGTGCTCGGGGGAACTATCCACCTCGCCGTACCGCAACCACTTCTACCGACGCCTCGTTGCACAACAACGCGCCTGCGCACCGCGTGCGCGCGCCACACACTACGCAGTCTATTGCTAGCATCTGACATCGTTCACAAGTCAACACACCACACCTCAAGAACCTGCAGTATACGCCTGCCGATCGCTCTCTCATTCTTTCTGCCCCCACCTCTGCTTCTGTGGCATCTATCTCTCACATCACCTGTAGATATCCTACTCAATTTACTTCTTCTCCACTTTAACAGCATCGCGCTCTGTGCTCATCTGGCGTATCTTCGCGTCTAGATGGATTTTCTGGCAGCGCGTTCACACCCACTCTTCGAATAGGGTTCTGCTCGTGAGCGCGGTGGAACCAACTGTAAAACAAATAAAATCAACATAAAACGGTTCTCAACCATAAGGAAATTCCATTAAGCTCAGGTGGAACCCACAAGAATGGGCCTCCGACGCGTGAAACCATCTCTAGAATGCAATTAAATACGCATAACACGCGCGACGCTATGCCTCGCTTGACACAAAAAAAAAAAAAAAAAAAAATAAAAAAAAAAAAAAAGAAGACAGAAGCATCCCCTTATCTGCAAGCCCTGGCAACAGCACTGAGAGGAACCCATCCGGTGCCTACTCAGCAAGAGTCAAACCTAACCTGGACGATCGAGCGATTTAGCCATATGTAGCACTTTTGATAAGTTATGGCCGAACATTGCATTCACCCTTCAACAGGAATCAAACCCAGGCCGAACCTCATCATAAAAACTCAAGAGAAGTCAATCAAGAGCAAAGATAATTTCACACATTCCGCACGCTCTGTTGAAAGCGGAGCTCGCACACGCTCTTCGAAAACATCTCGAGATCTCCGCCTACAAGAAGAAGAATCTTTCAATGCGTGGGCCATGAAAAATGCGGCCAACGGTTTTCATCTATCTATCAGTGCTTGCAAGGCCAAATAATTTATCAGCACCTCCTTCATCAGACGAGAGAGAGCGTAATTTATAGTGTAGCTTAGGTAGGAATGTAAACACCCCAGAAAAGGAACAGTACTCTCGCCAGATACTAGTCGAAACGCTTTAATGCTTTTTCGCCATCACAATTTGGGCTGAATTATGCTTGAATTTTGAGATAATTGAATGACATATCTAAATCTCAGGGCTCTTGTAACGGTACACTTTTTTTTCAACTTTTTTACACTTTATTAGCATTAGCTCTTTTTTTTCACTTTTTTAAGGGCTTTTACACTTTTCTTCACTTTTTTCTTCAACTTTCTTATTGGGCGGCACGTAGGCTCTACTCCTGGAAGACTGCTCCTTCTTTCTTCTGTTTTCACCCTGTGCTCCGAACTTTCAAATCGCTGGTTTAAACTACAAAACACGCTCTTATTCGACACCCTCCAACGCACACTCTTCTCAAAACCACCTAGCGTAATCACACTCTTGCTTCTACCTTTTCTTAATTCTCAGGTTGCTTCTACAATAATTTCTAAATACATAACTCTGAAATAAATTTTTTCTGCAATTTGCAGAACTTATTATAAGATGGGAGATGTAAGTCTTCACAATGTCTGGTTGGATATGAACTGAATCCTCAGGCTCTCAAAAATTAGGGAGCTGCGGGAAAAAGACAGTCAAGACGACGCGCGCGAAATGTTTTGTAAATATGCATGCAAATGCGATAACACCAATTTCCTCAAATGCGTTCCAGGAGTTAATACAAAATTCAACGAAAGCAGTTCATATAATTACAGGCAAAGTTTAACACTTAAACGACGACTCAGCTTACAATCTATTTTTCCTAGTTGTATGCTAAATCAAAACTCCATTCGCAACAATTTCACAGCTGCTACAAATAAACAAGCTCACAAACACTTGCCTGCTTGTAGCAAGCATTAATCAACTGTATGCTGCAATCGAGCTAAAAAACTACTGCTATGGAACTAATCGCTGCGTGCTTCGAAACTGTGCCTTGCTGCGGACCTAGACGTTCTTTGCTTCCTTAGCAATGGACTTACATCGACAACTTCCTAGGTAGCCTAATGTCATGAGTTTATCAATAAATTGGAAAACAGGCTGAACCGAGTCCGCAAAAAAATCTCTACCGATCTGTATGCCGGCATCAGTTCTCTTTTCAATAAACGCGAATCATACAGATCACACACTTCAAGATTCTCCAACAGTTGAAAAGGCAGTAGTAAAAGCTTCACTGTCGCTGTTAGCATGGTAATGTCAGATGTCTGGAAAGAGGCACACCATCAGCAGATCTTACACAGCACCCAGGTCATACTATGTCAAAGCCAGCAGAACTTTAAAATGCTTCTAACTCCACTGTCTAACAAGTGCTCTTAAAATTATGAATAACAAACCTTACCTTTTTCTCTAACTCCAGAGCTCTTTTCCATGGGGACGTTAGCTAATAAACAATACATTGCTTACTTGGATCTAGAGAGACAGAGGAAAAAGGAGACCTCGACACCGCACTGAACCGCTGGCAAAGGCCTTGACACGACAAAAAATTGCCTGAAGAGTGAAAACAAAAAACAACAAATTACAAACTGCTTGAAGAAGCTACGAAAAAGAAGAGGCAGAGCAAAGTGGACAGTGCAGGCAAATCTCGATTATCTGGAAGCTAATGACAAGACTTGCAAGACGAGCTTTAAAAACAAAGATTTTAGTGCAAGCACCTTGGCCCCACAGCGATGCAGGAAGGCTGTCACTAATGTTAGCCAAGCAGGCATCTGGAAAAACAGACCGTAGATGGTGGAACATTTACAAGCGTTCGCTCGTTGAAACAAACGCACACACCAGCGCTCTCTCTTACTCAGACTTTCTTCTCAAAAAAGTTTAGACTTACCCTTAATCTTTCTCAACTCACATTCATTCAGCTCTGCTTTCTTTCTGCACCAATACAGTAAGTGTATTTGTCAAGTAGTCATTCCATTCATTTTTCTTTACTTATGAACTTCTCAAACTAACTTTCACTTATATACTATACTATACACTTTCAATCTTCAGTTATTTTAATATTTAAAACCTACTTCACTAGTTCTTAGCATCTCCAAATATTAAGTACAATAGCAATGTTGTTTATAGTAAATAAGTTAGGTCACATTGAATTTTAGTAATTGGAAATTGTAAATTCTTTTCACGTTTTTTTCTCAAAATATGTAATTTTTTGGTCAGCAATTCAGTCATTTTTTCACCTTCTTCTTCATCCCGCACCTTCTCCCGCTACACTATCATCTCTTTTTCACTTATTTTAAATTTTTATTCACTTTTTTCATTTTTTTTGATAAGAAACTCGCTACAAAGCCTGGCTTATCTTAAAGGAGTATTTTAATTATGTCATGTTTTGAGTAATAGCGTTTTTTTTATTTTTAACTTTTCGGCTGATTAATTGAGGTCTATTCTTTCTTTCATTCTTTTTTATTCGTTATATGTACGCTAGTTAAAGAAAAAATTCCCTTTCTTTTTTTGCTAATTGTAAATCATGTTAAAACAAAAAGCCTAGTAGCTAAATTTGCTATACTTACTTGAAATGGAAATGGAATTTTTTCTTTAAAGTAAACACAAACATAAAAAAGTTATTAATATTAGATTTGCAATTATTATTCCTTAAAGGTACTATTTTAATTTATAAAATAAATCTACTTGGGCCGGCACAACCAAATATGAAATATATATAAATGACTAGTATTTGTTTTGTAGCAGGGAATCGCAATCTTGAGTTGCCCTAGCAGTGCACAAACTGTTCTTTCTTATTACTTGTGTATTTATTATATTCAATTAAAGTATCGGTATCGGTATCGGCACTAAAAAAAGATAGAAGTATCCAGGTTATCGGTATCGGCCTCTTTCCTGGTATCGGTACATCCCTAATTATATATATATAGTATATATATATATATAGTATATATATATATATATATATATAACTTATTATATATATTATATATATATAATATATATATACTTATATATATATATAATATATATATATAAATATATTGTTGGGATGTACCGAAGGTCTGGCTGTTGATAGCATGCGGCGCTTTTTGATGGTTATCGGTTATCGGTTTAAAATGGCCGATACTTAGCGATACTTCTTACTTTTTGGGGGAAAAATTATGAGAACTTTTAGATTCAATGATAAATCTAGTTCGATATAGATAGCTATAGTACCAAGTTATGTATTTTTTTTTTCCTCGATTTCCCTTTTTAACTTAGATTTTTTAGGCGTTTCTTTCAACTTTGTCTGTAGGGCGTAAAATTTTACCTATTAGGACGCCATTATTATAAATTTATAACAGTTTATCTTACTTCATTTTTAGTTGATCATAGTATTTTTTTTTTGTACGCAATTTCGTGAGTGCGTGAGTGTTTTTAAAGTTTCTGGATTATTCATATTTTAGTTATTTGCTGTAAATAGGGCTTTTTTTATTTTAAAATTTAGGTTTTAGCGTACGAATTAATTTTTTCCTCATTTCTCCTTTGATTTTTTTTTGTTTTTTTTTATTGTTTTTTTTTTTTGTGTTTTGTTTTTTTTGTGATTGCGTGTGCGTGTGCGGGTATGATAGCAGATTTGGACAGGCGTGGCTTCTTTCTTTTGACTTTACCAACATCAGTGGCGTTGCACTCTAACTCCTGCATCAATTGGAATAACTTACGACTCTGCCAACTCTAAACCTAATTTTCATGTCTCTTTAGTCTGATGAACCCAGTATGGCCTAAGAATTCATCCTTCAACTCGTTTAAAATATCAACTCTAACTTATTTTATAATTTCCGTCTGAAGGGTGGAGTAAAATGTGCCTATGTAAATATAAACATTCTATAACACGCCTCGAGAATCTCGAATCTCCCTAACTTCGATGTTCTGTGGCTTAAAAATCTTTTCCTTCCTTCTACTAACAATATTCTTATGCTCTGCTTACTGTCCTCCTAACAGAACAGATTTTCATGCTCTTTTTGAATATCTTACTACTTCTCACGAAGACTGTTATATCTTTCTCATCCAAATACTGAGGTCCTTATTTAGGGGATTTCAATGTACGCAAAAACTAAATTGTTGGATTCCTCTCGTACTGATTATAGTTGGGAGGAAGCCGAATTTATTCAGTATTCTCAACGATCTGGAGCAACTGATTAAATAACCTACACACATTCCCGATCGTCCCAACCAATTCTTTGAACACAAACTTGAACTATGTTTAACCACTAGTCTTCTCTCTATAAATACACCACCTTCGCTCTATCTGGTAAATCTAACCACAACCTTATATCACTTAATTTTAATACCTTTTCTCCAACAGCTCATCCACTGCCCGTATGCGGGTTTTTCTGGTACTATTGATCGGCCGATGGGGGGCATTGCGCTTGCCTTCTACGCTAACTAAATTGAAGTGAATGTCTTGACTCTCATAAGACGCCTTCGAGCATCTCTGCCCGATAAAGTGGGAACTCGTATTGTTAATGGGATGACGCCGGTTCCACTTTCTTCTTGGAACTACAATATTTCTTCTCTGCAAACATTCCATCGGCTTGATTCGTGCTTGTTCCCTGGCCATTCCAGGCTCAGCCAAGAACAATGCCTTACATCCGGGTGTGAAAACCTTCTCGCTCTTCTCCCTATGCACTCTTGCCCATTTTCATTCAGCTAGAAATCGTTACAGGGCTTTTTTTCGACGAGCCAAGCGGACTTTCAATAAACGAAAATGCCAATGACCTCTTTGGTTTTTCTACTGACAATCTTTCTGGGCCTTTTGCCAAAACATCTCTAACAACTTCCTTAAATCATCCTTTCCTCTCTTATTCGCTCTGATGATTCTGTTGTTAATTAATACTCCAGAAAAGGCCCATCATCTCTTTGGCCTCCTATTTTTCCCTCTAATTCAACCCTGGACGATGTCATGGCGCGCCCTTCCGTCACTACTCGCTCAGGTGTCCTATGCCTTTTACCTGATAATTTCGATGGATTCGTAGACTACGGGAGTCCGATCAATAGTAGCTCTACTGACGTCTTAGGAAATTCAACAACTTCAGTGAGCACTTCCTCTCTGAGCTTTTGCAAAAAAAGCGCGAACACTCCGTGCTGACCCCCCCCCCCTCGTTCAACTATACTCTTCTCTAGGCCTCAATACTAGCACTTTCTCAGTGTTGGAAAGTCGCCGATATGTCCAACCCTATTCGACATAAAATGCATGCTGCACTCTGATCTTCCCTAATTATACGCATAGCTAAGCTCTCACTTGTATTCCTTTCTCAGATGCTTTGAACTTTTCAATTCTAAACTTCTTTAAATCATCTGAAATCTATCTTCCCTTCTTCCTCTCGCATTACACAGTCACCCGCGCTCTCTCGCCTGCTCGACCGGATCCTACTGGCGATATACTTTCTATTCTACAGCATCTTTATGGTCTTTCCCCGCCCTAGGAAGCTACGCGGAGAGATTGGCTGTGGTAGGACGCTTGACTATCAAGCATTGACCCGGGTTCAATAGGCACGCGTCACCTGCTCTCACAACGCTCCCCTCCTTGGGTTTCTTCTTCTCTTTGCTTACTATATGTACTAGCTTTCTTTTCTTTCATCGCTCAATGTTGGGCTGTTGTAGATCGGGCCCCGCGACTCTCTCTCTTTTTCTGGTCAATAGTCGGGCAGTTCCTCAGGGTTCCTCGTTTTACCTTCCTACTTTATTCCCTGATTTTCATCAATAGATCTTACCCTCACCACTCGCAACATCTAATCTACTCCACCTCATCATGTCGATGCACTTGACCTTCTATTCTTCAACTCATATCAATTCTGCTCCCTCTTTCTAGAATTGCCTCGGAATTGCCTCTCGTCCTAATCTTTCCGACTCTAATTCTCGCTGATCTAGGATACGAATTTACAGGGTTGGGTCGTCCTCCAAGCTTGTGAAATTTTAATTCTTTAAACCCAACTTCTACAAATCTCTCTGCTCGTCCACTCTCGTCTGACAACTATACAACTCGCTTCGGGCTTAACATAAACAAAATAAATGTCTTGGAAACCTCTCAATCAACAGTGGTTTGCTAGGGCGGCCTCAAAGCAAACTGGGAGTCTCTTGCTTTCCAGACGTGCAACGCACTTTCCTCTTACCCCCTCTTCTCAGTTCACTGCCACCTATACAAGGGTCTCAACCGCCCTTGTATGGGTACTGCTCTCATATCTGTGGGGGGCGGGGGCTCTGTTTTTCATCCGGCTTTTGGATGGGTCGAGTCAAATGCCAAAAGACTTATCAACTGTCCTGTACCTTTCTAGTTCCTACTTGAACCACTCTTATATTTGCGAAGCCAGCGATGTTCGTGCCTTTAATCCAGCTTTTCTAATAGGTACTGTAGAGGCAAGTGCTCGAGGGAACTATCAACTCGCGTACCACCACCTTTAACGACGCCCTCGTAGCACACGGGGTGCTGTGTCGGCACACTTGAGTTTCTGGTCTGTTTGATCAGTTGAGTACTCACGACTGCGTTCGCGTTGGGCGTGCTCTCTTTCTCCCTATACTCTTTGCCACGCTCTGCCTTCTGTGGAATTCTCTTCCATCATCTGTGTTCCCTACTCAATTTATAATCTCCTCACTTAAAAGCCTGCGTCTGTGCTCATTCTGCGTAACTTCATGCGATTCGACTTGGATTTTATTGAGCGCGCTTTCAACACATCCTTGCAATAGGGTTTTTGCGTAGAGCGGCGGTGACAACTGTAAAAAAAATAAATAAATAAAACAGGGTTCAATAAGGAATCTCCTTCACGCTAGCTGAAAACTCGCCCAAGAATGGCACACTCAACGTCGAACCCACTTCTCCGAATGCATTAACATAGCATAACGAGGAGCTTGCTTGCTTGCCAAAAAAACAAACAGATTCAGCAGACAGTGGACGCGCTATCCTGCAAACCTTGCACAGCACACTGATAGTGACGATGGTGCTTCTTCAGCAAATAAACGCTACTGAGCATCGCGGTCTTGGAATATCGCTTCACGCACCCCTCTCTGACATAAAGTTATGGCGAAAAATCCTGCATCATCGACACATACCTCACTCTCACCTTCAAGGAAATCACACCAGGGAACCTCATCGTAAAAACTGAAAGAGACAGTCATCAAGGAGCAAAGATAATTCAATTTGCAGTCTGTGAAAGAGGAGATGAGGCTCTACGAAAACATGGAGATGCTGCCTACAGAAGAGAACCCTTTCATGTGGTGGCATGAAAATGGGCCAAGGTTTCCATTATTATCTATGATTGCAGGACATCTTTTACTCACCTTAGTAAGCAATGCAGTATATATTTTTAATTTCAACAGGGTGTTAAGGGTAGTAACTTTACAGATTTTATTAGTTGTGTTAGAGGTAGCTGTAGCTGCTATTCAAGCATATGTCTTTGTGGTCTTAAGAGTCTTATATTCAAGAGAGATTTAAATGATAAACTTTAACCACCACCCTTTCCATCTTGTCAATCCTAGACCTTGACCACTTACCAGCTCATTAGGGGCTTTTTTACTTACTAGAGGGTTAGTAAAATGGTTTAACTTTTTTTCTATGGATCTCTTTCTAGTAGGGGGGTGAGGGTTTTACTATCTATAATCCAATGATGACGGGATGTGGTGCGGGAAGGGACTTTCCAAGGTCTTCATACTATTAAAGTTCAAAAAGGGCTTCAATGGGGTATACTTTTGTTTATTATTTCTGAGGTCTTGTTTTTTTTCTCATTTTTTTTGAGCTTTCTTCCATAGTAGGTTGACCCCTAGAATAGAGTTAGGTAGGGTTTGACCTCCTGAAGGGGTTATTCCTTTTAACCCCTTTAACATCCCTTTACTAAACACCGTGATTTTATTAAGGTCTTGGGCTACCGTAACATGAACCCACCACAGGTTACTACACCAAGAGCATTCAGAGGCAGTTAATAGGCTATTATTGACGGGTTTACTTGGAATTTATTTTACTAGCTTACAAGCATTTGAATATATGGAGGCCTCTTTTTCTATTTCGGACTCAGTGTATGGGGCTACTTTTTTTGTAGCCACTGGTTTTCATGGTCTCCATGTAATTATCGGGACTACTTTTCTCTTAGTGTGTCTAGGGCGGATAGTGGGTGGACATTTTTCTACAACCCATCATTTTGGGTTTGAGGCGGCTGCCTGATACTGACACTTTGTAGATGTAGTATGGTTATTTTTATATATCTCTATTTACTGATGAGGGACTTTCTTCTATAGTATAGAGAGTACAATTGGTTTCCAACCAAAAAGTCTGCAGGAGGTAAAATTTTTAATTTTTAGAAGGGTTATTATTTTGGCTGTCACTATCGTCCTTCTTCTATCTCCTCTATTAGGAAATAAGCAGAACTCAAATTTTGAGAAAGGGACACCTTTTGAGTGTGGGTTTGACCCTTTGGGGAGGGGTCAGTTGAATTTTTCAATTCGGTTCTTTTTGATTGCTGTGGTCTTTATGATTTTTGATGTGGAGATCGCCTTATTATTACCTCTGGTGGTGACTACTTTAAGGGGGAATTATGTGATTTGAGTCTTTAATAGGGTGGTTTTCCTGTTAGTTTTAACCTTAGGTACTTTTTTTAATGGAAGGAAGGGGCTTTGGATTGAAAGGAATTAAACTATAGTTTATAAAAACAGGTGATTTACATTCAAAAGAAGAGATAGGGTTAGGTAATTTTTAAAACAAAGAAAAAAAAGAAGAGCCCTAATAGAGATTGGGAGAAAAATTTTCCAAGCAAGGGCTATTAATTTATCGTACCGAAGGCGAGGGAGAGTGGCTCCAACCCAGATAAAAATAAAAGCTAAGAGGAGGGTTCAAAGTGTAAGAAGGGAGTTTAGGTCATTTGGATTGACAAAAAGAACTCTAAATAGAAAACTTATAAATAAAATCCTTCTGTATTCAGCCAGAAAGAATAGGACAAAACCCCCCGCCGCATATTCAGTATTAAATCCTGAGACAAGTTCAGACTCCCCTTCTGAAAAATCGAAAGGGGTACGGTTGGTTTCTGCTATAGCAGAGGTCAACCATAGGATAGCCAAAATAGGGCTGATCCTTATAATAGGGAAGGTAAAACTAAATAAAAATGAAAAAGTATTAAAAGAGGAGGATAGAGCCACTAACCTTAAGTTGATAATGGCAAACCTAACCTCATAGGAGATAGTTTGGGCCACAGCCCGTAATAAGATATCCTAAATATAGCGCGTAATTTAGAAGTTAAGAGTTAGCCACAAACACCGACCCTAAGAGGTAGGGGTACAAGTCCCTAAAAGATCAAGAGAGATACAACATAAGATTAAAAAAAATATAATGAAAGGTGAACCTCTATTTACTACCTAATGGATGGAGGGATATTAAAGGTAATAGGTACTAATTAAGAGCAAAAAGAGAAGTAAACCCCACAAGTCCTTGTAAAATAAATCAATTAGGTGGAGGGGAATATTTAAAAACTAGAGTTCTTTAAGAGAGAGAAGTTTTAATGGCGTCTACTGAAAGGCTGAAGTTATAACGATCCTATGTATACACACCTACACATTAATATAAGAGAAAAAATATATAACCCTTTACGTATTATTTTATGAAATAATTTAAGATTTAACGTATACAAAGAAGAGTTATAAAAAAAAGCACCCATATAACAAGATTATCAAAATTAATAGTAGTTGTATAAATTATATTTTTATTAGAATTTATAAAGATAAAATATGTAGAGAAATAAAAGCAAATCAAGAGGCGGCACTTGATTAACAGGCTAATAAATGGAAGGATTATTTCCTACCTCACTATTATAATAGTATTTTTTAACACCTTGGCCTAAAAATATGAGTCTTAACGAATAAAGATGTCCTAATCATGACACGCGATCATTCACAGAGTATAGATAAAGTATTAGGCAGTATAAAAGAAATTGCCACCCTCAATATAAACTGAGAATAACTGAAATAACTGATTTACGATTTCCGCTCCGAGCGGATGGTAGCGGATACGTATAGGTTATAGCTATTTGAGCTAAGGAGCCATTACGAAGTTCAATATAATCCGAGTTACTTATACACTGAATCATTTGCAAAAACTGGAGAACTGAACACAGCAATTAACCAAAGAACTTTATATATTTCTAACACAGGAAAGGGAGATCATCCTACAACCGTCTTTTTTAGCAATTGCAAGCAGTAATCATAACTGCAAAATTGACAAATAGGCTAAAGTATCAGGATGCCCATGTCGCACA
>JABUQX010012415.1:55000-70000 GCA_015478945.1 Trachelipus rathkii
CTAACCACTATACATCTGCTTAACCAACCGACTATAATCTATTATTTACATATAACCAAACCATCTCAATACATTCTCGTTAATTCTCTCATTTATGCCTTTCTTCATACCACACAATTCCTTAACATTCCTTAATTTTACAATTTAACACACCAGTAAGTTTATCGAATTGAACAGATTGCACCTAAGATCTTTACCTCTTATTAAACACCATAGTTTCAGTAATTTATATTAACACCGGCAACAACAAGCCTTCATGCAGAACTATACAACATTCAAGGCCTCATATTCGCTAAAGATTTAATTGCACCAGCCACCTTTATACAATTCACAACTTTCCTACTACACTCTGAATCCATTCATTTTTCATCAAACAAATAGCCTAAAAATTTAAACTCACGATACTTGTTGCAAATCTTCACCATCCAAACCGATTTCACAACGAGAACTCCCCTCCCCCACTACAACCCCAACTACATTTATTTTCAAACCCCTCCTTTTACACCTTCTACCAAATCCCTCTGCCAACCATTTCAAACTTACTTGTTTCGCCACACAAAACCAGATTATTAGCATACATTAAACAGGGCACCCTACACTCTCTTCCATTCTCCATAAGTCTAAGATCCTCTCCTACCACTCCAACCTCTAATTTTTTCAACTCTCCATTCATATATAAATTAGATAACCATGGATACATTAAACATCTCTGCTTTAGTCCACTATTAATATTAAACCATTCACTTTCAAGTCCATTTATTCTTACACACGCTTCACTATCGAAATATGATTCAATTCAGAAGCCTACAACAAGCATCATATATCACTAACTGCTGCCAAAAAGCTTCCCTATTAATCCTGTCATAAGCCTGTGGCATGTCCATAAAACCTTAATATAATTTATTCCTCTTCTTTCTCATTTTCTCACTCTTGTTTCAATTTGAAAATTTAATCTACACATCCTCTACGACTTCTAAATGCAGCTCGTTCTTCACAAATCAAATCACTTGACGGACTCTTTTAAAAAAAACAGCATATATCTTTCTTACAACACTCAATGAACTAATTCTCCTAAAGTTCTCTTTATCTTCCTTGTGACCCTAATATAAAGGTACTTTTACTGTTCTCCTCCAATCCTTCGAAAATGTACCCCCCATAAATATTTTATTGAAATCACAATCACAATCTCGCCTCCATTCTAGATCATTTCACCGATAATTCCGTCTATTCCTGCAGATTTACCATTCAACTTTCTCACTCTACTTATTACCTCCTCCCCAAAATCCCTATTTCCTCTTACACCATCAAACCTACACACCTTTACCATCAGCTTTTCATTACTGCTAAGTTATGCAGATCGAAATGTTCTCCTATACTCTCCTCACATCCATTTTATCAGTCATGAAAGTAATATCCCTATTCATTATTATCTGAAAATTTCCTTTACTATATTTCTTAACCTTTCATGATTCCTTCCAAAAGAGCTTATTATTATTCCCTTGTAAGTCATCATTCGTCTTCCTTCCAAACTGTTTTATTAATCTCTTTTTTCCATATATATATATATATATATATATATATATATATATATATATATATATATATATATATATATATATCTTTTTTATATATATATATATATATATATATATATATATATATATATATATATATATATATATATATATATATATATATATATATATATATATATATATGTAAGTATATTTTAAAATTTCTTTCTCTCATCTTTCTCTCCTAATAATAATTATACTAATACTACTATATTTATATATATATATATAATATATATATATATATATATTATAATTATATTTAAATTTCTTTTCTCTCTCTCTCTCTCTCTCTCTATATATATATATATATATATATATATATATATATATATATATATATATATATATATATATATATATATATATATATATATAGAGAGAGAGAGAGAGAGAGAGAGAGAGAGAGAGAGAGAGAGAGAGAGAGAGAGAGAGAGAGAGAGAGAGAGAGAGAGAGAGAGAGAGAGAGAGAGAGAGAGAGAGAGAGAGAGAGAGAGAGAGAGAGAGAGAGAGAGAGAGAGAGAGAGAGAGAGAGAGAGAGAGAGAGAGAGAGAGAGAGAGAGAGAGAGAGAGAGAGAGAGAGAGAGAGAGAGAGGAGAGAGAGAAGAGAGAGAGAGAGAGAGAGAGAGAGAGAGAGAGAGAGAGAGAGAGAGAGAGAGAGAGAGAGAGAGAGAGAGAGAGAGAGAACACGCATACTCGAAGCGTTGAAATTACCTCCCATTTTTATTGGTGCGTTTTTCTCCTTTGCGTTCATATTCTTTACACACTCATCCTCCAGGCAACATATTACTGACCACCATTTATAAACATATCATATACACATACTTAAAGTACACACCCCTCTCCTAGACAACAAGTTACAGACATCCCTACTACTCAAATCCCTATGTGTGGGGGAGAAAGAATTGCCCACATCGTATGTCCTGCGTGTCGTAGAAGGCGACTAAAGGACGGTGGTAGTTGGGTTGGCTGCCCACTACCACTTATCTCTTGCTAGGAATGTTAATGCAGGCCTAGGAGAAGGTCGTGATCGCCGTAAACGGCCTTCTATCTTTCGGCGAAAATGTATGAATCGTATGGGTACATGGAATGTCAGAGGAATAAATGTCGAGGAGAAGAGGAGAGAGGTGATGGATGTATTTAGAAAGGGCAAATTTGATTTGCTCGATGTGACTGAAACAAGAATGAAAGGAAACGGTGAAAATAAGTGGTGTGGTGTGAAATGTGTGTGTGCTGGTGTGGAAAGGAATGAGAGGGGGAGAGAAGGAGTTGCAATTTTGATGAGTGACTTGTGGTACAGAGCTATGGTAGACTTTGTATGTGTAAGTCCTAGAATTCTAATGGTTGTTAAATTTAAGTTTATGAATGGTTGTGACATATGGTCCATCTGAGGGAAACGTTGAAGAGAGTACGATATTAACACCGGCAACAACAAGCCTTCATGCAGAACTATACAACATTCAAGGCTATTATTATTATTATTATTATTATTATTATTATTATTATTATTATTATTATTATTATTATTATTATTATTATTATTTAGGAATGTGATAAGAAAAAGGATTAAGAAACGACCACTCCTCCTCCTTAAAACGCTACAGAAAGTGGACAAGACCCATGAAGTCACTGGTATATTAACACACTTTCAAAATTAAAAATTATATATTGAATACTATATTATAATTTATAATAGCAATGTATCTTATAACTTTATATTAAATTTAATGTAATTTTTCTTTTTTTAATTGAAATTGAAAATTTATTATTATTATTATTATTATTATTATTATTATTATTATTATTATTATTATTATTATTATTATTATTATTATTATTAGGGATGTACCGATAGTATCGGTATCGGCAGTATCGGCCATTTTTTGGGGTATCGGTATTGGTTAATATGGCCGATACTTCTTACTTTTGGGATGAAAAATTATGAGAAACTTTTAGATTCAATAATAAATCTTGTTTCGATATATATATAGATAGTACTAGGTTTTTTTTTTTTCTTCTTTCTTCCTCGACTTCTTTTTACCTTAGATTTTTAGCATTTTTCCAATTGGCTTTTAGGGTTACATTTACCTATTTGGATAGCCATTATTATAATTATACAGATTTAGCTTCCATTTTTTTAGTTGATCAATAGTATTTTTTTTTTCTTTGTACGCAATTTCGTGAGTGTGTGTGTGTGAGTGCGCGAGTGTTTTTAAACTTTCTGAATTATTCATATTTTAGATATTTACTGTAAATAGGGTTTTAGCGTTTTAAAATTTAGGTTTTGGCGTACGAATAATTTTTCCTCATTTCTCCTTTGGTTTTTGTCTGTTCGTTTCTGTTTGTTTGTGTTTTTTTATTTGTTTTTTATTTTATTTTTTATGATTGTGTGTGCGTGTATGATAGCAGATTTGCATAGGCGCGGACTTTCTATTGACTTTACCAACATCAGTGGCTTGCACTCTAACTCTGCATCCGTGGAAAACCTCCTCTCTAACTCTAACCCTTATTTTTTGCTCTTGTCTGAGACCTAGAAGGCTAAGAATTCATCCTCTAACTCGTTTAATATATCCAACTATAACTTATTTTATAATTTCCGCCTGAAGGATGGAGTATGTGCCTATGTAAACATAAACACTCCTATAACACGTCTCAAGAATTTCGAATCTCCTAACTTCGATGTTCTGTGGCTTAAAATATTTCTTCCTTCTACTACAATAATCTTGTGCTTCTGCTACTGTTCTAATAACAGAACAGATTTACATGCTTTTTTTGATTACCTTACTACTTCTCACGAAACTGTTATATCTTCTCATCCAAATACTGATGTCCTCTATTTAGGGGATTTCAACGTACACAACACTGAGTGGTTGGGGTCCTCTCATACTGATTTAGGTGGGGAGGAAGCCGAATCATTCAGTATTCTCAACGATCTGGAGCAACTAATTAAAGAACCCACACACATTCTGGATCGTCCCAACCAATTCTTGAACACACTTGACCTATGTTTCACCACTAAATACAACATTAAATACACCAACTTCGCTCCTATCGGTAAATCTAACCACAACCTTATATCTCTTAATTTTAATACTTTTTCTCCATGCGGTTTTTCTGGCACTTTGATCGGGCCGATTGGGGGGCATTGCATTGCTTCTACGCTAACTATAATTGGAGTAACTGCTTTGACTCTGAAGACGCTTCAGCTTGTGCCGATAAATTGGGAGCTGTAACCGTTGATGGGATGAGCAGGTTCATTCCTTCTTCGACTAAATCTTTTTCTCCTCAAAATCCATGGTTCGATCGTGCTTGTTCTCTGGCCATTCAGGATAAAGACAGTGCGTATCGGGTGTGGAAAAATTCTAATTCTCCTATCACTCTTGCTAATTTTCATTCAGCTAGAAATCTTTGCAGGGGTACTCTTCAACGAACAAAGCGGACTTTCATTAAACGAAAGTGCGCTAACCTCCTTGGTTCTCCTACTGACAAATCTTTTTGGTCTCTTGCCAAAAACATTTCTAACAAGTTCTGTAAATCATCTTCCACCTCTTATTCGCTCTGATGGTTCTGTTGCTAATACTCCAACTGAAAAAGCCAATCTCTTTGGCCTCCTATTTTCCTCTAACACAACCCTGGACAATTCTGTCATTCCTCTTCCACCTCCTTCTCCTCTCAAGTGTCCTATGCCTTTACCTGTGATTACATTTGATCGGATGCATGGGCTCCTGAAATCTATGAACGTTAGGAAAGCGGGTGGCCCGGATGGCATTCCTCAACGAGTTTTGAGGGAGTGTGCTTCCGTGCTATCCCCGCCCCTCGTTCAACTATATTCTCTATGCCTCAATACTAGCACTTTCCCTCAGTGTTAGAAGCGCGCATATGTCCAACCCATTCCGAAAAAAGGAAGGCGCTCTGATCCTTCTAACTATCGCCCCATAGCTCTAACTTGTATTCCATCTAAGATCTTTGAAACACTTCTCAACTCACTTCTTAGACCATCTGGAATCTCATTCCCTTCTTTCCGATCTCCAGTAAGGCTTTCGCCGCTCGAGGTGTACTGGCGATATACTTTCCTATTTAACAGATTTATGGTTTTCCGCTCTTAGGAACTACGGGGAGACTTGCGTGGTGGCGCTTGACATATCCAAATCATTTGACCGAGTATGACACGCGTCACTGCTCTCCAAGCTCCCCTTCTTTGGGTTTCCTTCTTCTCTTTGCTTACTTGTCTAGCTTTCTTTCAAATCGCTTCTTCTTCTTTTTCTGTCAATAGTGGTGTTCCTCAGAGTTCTGTATTATCTCCTACCTTATTCCTACTTTTCATTAATGATCTTCTCACCTGCACATCTAACTCTATCCACTCATATGCTGATGACTCGACCCCTTATTCTTCAACTCATTTCAATTCTGCTCTATCTTTTACTTCTAAAATTGCCTCTCGTCTTAATCTTTCCGATTCTATTCTTGCTGATCTGGATAGAATTTCCGGGTGGGGTCATCTTAACCTTGTGAAATTTAATTCTTTAAAAACCCAACTTCTACAAATCTCCTTCTCTAAGACACCTAACTTTCCTATCTCTTTTGACGGTTCTCTCGTCACTCCTGTTGACAATATAAACATCCTTAACAAGCATAAACAAAAAAATGTCTTGGAAACCTCGCATCACAACGGTTGCTAGGGCGGCATCAAAGAAACTGGGAGTTCTGTTTAGACTGCGAGACTTTTTTCCTCTTCTCAGTTACTCCAGCTATACAAGGGTCTCATCCGCCCTTTTATGGAGTACTCCTCTCATATCTGGTGGGGGGGGCTCTGGTTTCACCCGGCTTTTGGATAGGGTTAAGTTAAAGGCGAAAAGGCTTATAAACTGTTCTGTACTTTCTAGTTCACTTGACCCTGTTGGTGCTTTATCTCTTTTCTATAGGTACCGTAGCGGCAAGTACTCGAGGTAACTTTCCACTCGCGTACCACCACCTTTACGAGGTCCTCGTAGCACAATGGGTGCTTTGTCGGCAGATGAGTTTTGTGTTGATATTAGTAACTCCAAACTAGTTCGCTGCGGTGCTTCCTTCTTTCCTGCCACTTCTGTTCTGTGGAATTCTCTTCCATCTTCTGTTTCCTACTCAATTTAATATCCCTCACTTTAAAGCCTGCGTCTATGCTCATCTGCGTAATTTGCGTTATATGAATTTTTGAGGCGTTCAACACCCCTTCCTTGAATAGGGTTCTGCCCGTGAGCGGCGGTGACAACTGTAAAAAATAAAAAATAAAATAAAAGGTTCTAATAAGGAAATCATTAAGCTAGCTGAAACCCCACAAGAATGGCATCTCCGACGGTAAACCACTTCTAGAATGCATTTAAATAGCATAACCGAGGAGCTTGCTCGCGTGACAAAAAAAGATTCACAGAAGTGGAAGCCGCCTTATCAACAACCCCTGGCAACAGCACTGATAGTGACGATGGTGGATTTTCTGCAAATAAACCTACTGAAGATGAAGAGGATTTGGATATGTTAGACTTTGATACGTTCATGGCCGAAATTGCATTGGCATATCATTCACCTTCAAAGGAATCACACCAAGGAACCCCATCGAAAAAACTGAAGAGACAGTCATCAAGGAGCAAAGATAATTCAAATTTGCAATCTGTGAAAGAGAAGATGAGGCTTTACGAAAACATGGAGATGCTGCCTACAGAAGAGAACCCTTTCATGTGGTGGCATGAAAATGGGCCAAGGTTTCCATTATTATCAGTGCTTGCAAGCAAATAACTATCAGCCCCTCCCTCATCAGTCGAGAGCGAGCGTATTTTTAGTGTAGGTGGGAATGTAAACACCCCAAAAAGGAACGAGCTCTCGTCAGATACTAGTGAAAGCTTCATATCTTTGCATCACAATTTGAGAATATTTGAATTTGAGTATTGAATGATATCTATCTTTATCTTTAAGCAGTATATTATTATCATGTCATGTTTGAATAATAGCGATTTTTTATTTTGTCTTTTCAGCTGATTAATTGAGGTCTCTTCTTTCATTATTTTTATTCTTTATATTATAGCTAGTTAAAGAATCTTCTTGTAAATTGTAATCATGTTAAAACATAAAAGATAGTATCTAAGCTTTGTTAATACTTACTGGAAAATGGAAATGGAATATTTTTTGAATAAACATAAACATAAAAAAATTATTAATATTATATTTATATTTGCATTTATTATTCCTTAAAGATACTATTTTAATTTATAAAATAAATAACTTGGGCACAACCAAATATGAAATAAATGACTAAGTATTGGTTGTACAGGGAATGAAATCCTGAGTTGCCTAGCAGTACATAAATGTTCTATCTTATTACTGTGTATTTATTATATTAATTAAAGTATCGGTATTGGTATCGACACCTAAAAAAATAGAGTATCGGTATCAGCCTCTTTTCTGGTATCGGTACATCCCTAATTATTATTATTATTATTATTATTATTATTATTATTATTATTATTATTATTATTATTATTATTATTATTATTATTATTATTAATTTATTATTATTATTATTATTATTATTATTATTATTATTATTATTATTATTATTATTATTATTATTATTATTATTATTATCTCTTGCTTTCTTTATCTACCTTTTTTTCCCAAGATTGGGAGTAAGGTGCGCTACAAGCATCGGAAAAGAAAAGCAGTAGGAGAATATGACAAATGTCGAAAAGAAAGCCCAGCCTTACCGCCCCCTCTGTACCATTAATTAGTGAAAACTCGTCACAGACAGAAAATCCACCCTAAAGCTTCATGGGACCGCGACGGACCCTCACTATGGTAAATCGTCAATGTAAGGGTTCATCCCTTGGCCCAGGTGGGCCACAACCATGCCCCATACAAAACCCCGCCATTCTCTCCTATCATGCACCTTTATTCTCGCCTCTGCCAAACTCACATTTCTCTCCTTCAAACATTCGTTCACCGACTCAATCCACTTTCTCTTCGGTCTCCCAGCCGGTCGGTTCCCAACACACTCACCACTATACATCCGCTTAACCAACCGACTATCATTCATCCTTTCCACATGACCAAACCATCTCAACATACTTTCATTTATTCTCTCATTTACCCCTTTCTTCACACCACACAACTCTCTAATAAGTTCATTCCTCATTTTATTAATTCTTCTCACACCTAGCGTGCCCCTAAGATTGTCCATCTGAACACATTTAACTTTCGATCTATACTTCTTATTCCAGACCATAGTCTCACTACCATACAATAACACAGGTAACAACATACCCTCATGTAAGACCCTAGCGCACTCAAGACTTAGTCCCTTTACATTCACCAACGATTTAATTGCACCAGCAACCTTCCTGCCATTCACAACTTCCCTACTACACTCTGCATCATCCGTTCCCTTCTCATCCAACACATACCCTAAATATTTAAACTCAGACACTTGCTCCAGCTGCTCACCATCTAACATAACTTCACACCGAGGACTGTCCTCACTCACAACCATAACCTTACTCTTATCCACGTTTACTTTCAAACCCTTCCTTTTACATACCCTGCCAAATCTCTCTACCAATCCTCTCAAACTCTCTTCAGATTCGCCACACAAAGCTAAATCATCCGCATATAATAGGTAGGGCACCCTCCACTCACCTCCATTCTCCATCATTCCAACACCATGTCCCCCATCTCTAATTCTTTCATAACCCCATCCATATACAAATTGAATAACCAAGGAGACATAACACAACCCTGTCTCACTCCGCTATTAATACTAAACCAATCAACTTTGACACCATTTATTCTTACACACGCCTCACTATCGTCATATATACTTTTGATTCCATTCAGAAGCCTACCACCAACACCATAAATCACTAACACCTGCCATAGAGCTTCCCTATTAACCTTATCATACGTGTGTTGCAAATCCATAAAACCTAAATACAATTTATTCTTCTCCCTCATTTTCTCAATCATTTGTTTCAATGTAAAGATTTGATCCACACATCCTCTACCACTCCTAAACCCACCTTGTTCTTCACTAATCCGTCCTTCAGTCACTTGACGCACTCTTTCGACCAAAATGCCAGCATATATCTTCCCTGCAACACTCAATAAACTTATTCCCCTATAATTTCTACAGTTCCCCTTATCTCCCTTACCCTTATATAAGGGTACTATTACTGCTCTCCTCCAATCCCTTGGAACTATACCCTCCATAAACGCTTTATTACACAACTTCCAAATCCAATCAATCACCATCTCGCCTCCGTTCTTGATCATTTCATCAGTAATTTCATCTATACCTGCAGATTTACCATTCTTCAACATTCTCACCCTACCCATTACCTCCTCCTTGTTAATAACTTCATCCCCAAAATACCTATTCCTTTTTGCACCATCAAACCCACACACATTCACTATTAACTCTTCATTACTGCCAATATTATGCAGATTTTCGAAGTGTTCTTTCCACACTCCCCTCACATCCATTTCATCAGTTACTAAAGCACCATCCCTATTCATTATTCTAAGCAGGTTTAACTTATTATCATTCTTAACCTTTCGCGCTTCCTTCCAGAAAAGCTTCCTATTCCCTTGTAAATCCCCATTCATCCTCCTTCCAAACTGTTCATTTACCTCTTCTTTTCTCCTACGTATGCAACTTTTAGTATTTCTTTTTTCCTCCTTATATAATTCCAAGCATCTTTCGTTTGAAACTTCATCATTTGCTTTTAGTACATTCAACCACGCTTCTTTTTTACTTTTAACCGCTTGTATCACCTCTTCATTCCACCACTCTCTGTTAACATTCTTACTTCCTACTTTAGCACATCCACATACTTCTTTTGCACTGCTAACAATTGCTTCCTTGATTTGCTCCCAGATTTGTTCAGTTTCAACTTGTTCACATTCAACTGATTTACTTGCGATCGTTCTTACATACTTATCCTTACTACCTTGTTCACTTAACTTCTCACTCTTAATTTTACCCTTTTCCTTCCGTATCACCTTCCTCTCCATCCAAGACCCCACTAACTTAATTTTTACATAGAACAACATAATCCAATAATCCCATTCCTAAACCCCTCACTGATTAAATTAACATCCAACACATATTTCAACATCTCCTTCTTCACCAACAAAAAATCAATCATACTTTTCTCTTCGATACCATCTCTACCTACACCAACTCTAGTATACTTATTAGGGATGTACCGATAGTATCGGTATCGGTATCGGTAGTATCGGCCATTTTTGATGGTATCGGTATCGGTATCGGTTAAAATGGCCGATACTTCTCACTTTTTGGGTGAAAAATTATGAGAAACTTTTAGATTAAATACAAAATCTAGTTCGATATAGATAGCTAGTACCAAGTTATGTTTTTTTTTTCCTCGATTTCCTTTTTAACTTAGATTTTTAGCGTTTCTCCAACTTGGGCTTTAGCGTAAAATTTACCTATTTGGACAGCCATTTTTATAATTTATACAGATTTATCTACTTTTTTAGTTGATCAATAGTATTATTTTTTTTTGTACGCAATTTCGTGAGAGCGTGTGAGTACGCGAGTGTTATTAAACTTTCTGGATTATTCATATTTTAGATATTTGCTGTAAATAGGGTTTTATCGTTTTAAAATTTAGGTTTTAGCGTACGAATAAATTTTCCTCATTCCTCCTTTGGTTTTTGTCTATTTGTTTGTCTGATTTTTTTTTTTGATTGCGTGTGCGTGTGCGTGTGCGTGTATGATAGCAGATTTGCACAGGCGTGGCTTTCTTTTGACTTTACCAACACCAATGGCTTGCACTCTAACTCTGCATCATTGGAATACTACCTCTCTAACTCTAAACCTAATTTTATGCTCTTGTCTGAGACCCAGATGGCTAAGAATTCATCCTTCAACTCGTTTAATATATCCAACTATAACTTATTTTATAATTTCCGTTTGAAGGGTGGAGTATGTGCCTATGTAAATATAAACATTCCTCTAACACGTCACGAGAATCTCGAATCTCCCAACTTCGATGTTCTGTGGCTTAAAATCTTTCTTCCTTCTACTACAATATTATTATGCTTCAGCTACTGTTCTCCTAACAGAACAGATTTTCATGCCTTTTTTGATTACCTTACTACTTCTCACGAGACTGTTATATCTTCTCTTCCAAATACTGAGGTCCTCTATTTAGGGGATTTCAATGTACACAAAACTGAATTGTTGGGTTCCTCTCGTACTGATTTAGTTGGGAGGAAGCCGAATCATTCAGTATTCTCAACGATCTGGAGCAACTAAATAAATAACCTACACACATTCCGGATCGTCCCAACCGATTCTTAAACACGACCTATGTTTCACCACTAGTCCTTCTCTCTATAAATACACCACCTTCGCCCCTATCGGTAAATCTGACCACAACCGTATATCACTTAATTTTAATACTTTCTCTCCATCTCCATCCTGCCCTATGCGGTTTTTCTGGCACTTTGATCGGGCCGATTGGGGGGCATTGCGTTGCTTCTACGCCAACTATAATTGAAGTGACTGCTTTGACTCTGAAGACGCTTCAGATTCTGCCGATAAAGTGGGAACTGTAATTGTTAATGGGATGAGCAGGTTCATTCCTTCTTGGACTAAATATTTTTCTCCTCAAAATCCATGGTTCAATCGTGTTTGTTCCCTGGCCATTCAGGCTAGAGACAATGCTTATCGGGTGTGGAAAAATTCTCGTTCTCCTATCACTCTTGCCAATTTTCATTCAGCTAGAAATCGTTTGCAGGGATACTCTTCGACGAGCAAAGCGGACTTTCATTAAACGAAAATGCGCTGACCTCCTTGGTTCTCCTACTGACAAATCTCTCTGGCCTCTTGCCAAAAAAATCTCTAACAACTTCTGTAAATCATCCTTTCCTCCTCTTATTCGCTCTGATGATTCTGTTGTTAATACTCCAACTGAAAAGGCCAATCATCTCATTGGCCTCCTATTTTCCTCTAATTCAACCCTGGACGATTTTAGTATTCCTCTTCCTCCTCCTTCTCCTCTCAGGTGTCCTATGCCTTTACCTGTCATTTCATTTGATCGGGTGCATGAGCTCCTGAAATCTATGAACGTTAGGAAGGCAGGTGGCCCGGATGGCATTCCTCTCCGAGTTTTGAGGAAGTGTGTGCTTCCGTGCTGACCCCACCCACGTTCAACTATATTCTCTATGCCTCAATACTAAGTGTTGGAAGCGCGCATATGTCCAACCTATTCCGAAAAAATGATGCTGCTCTGATCCTTCTAACTATCGCCCTATAGCTCTCACTTGTATTTTTTCTAAAATCTTTGAAACCTTTCTCAACTCTCACTTCTTAGATCATCTGGAATCTCTTTCCCTTCTTTCTGATTACCAGTACGGCTTTCGGTGCTCGAGATCTACTGGCGATATACTTTCCTGTTTAACAGATTTATGGTTTTCCGCCCTTATGAACTACGGGAAGACTTGGGTGGTGGCCTTTGACATATCCAAAGCATTTGACCGGGTATGGCATGCGTCACTGCTCTCCAAGCTCCCCTCCTTTGGGTTTCCTTCTTCTCTTTGCTTACTTATGTCTAGCTTTCTTTCAAATCGCTCAATGTTGGCTGTTGTTGATGGGGCGACTTCTTTTCTGTCAATAGTGGTGTTCCTCAGGGTTCTGTTTTATCTCCTACTTTTTATTCACCTTTTCATCAATGATCTTCTCACCTGCACATCTAACTCTATCCACTCATATGTTGATGACTTGACCCTTCATTCTTCAACTCATATCAATTCTGCTCCCTCTTTTACTTCTAGAATTGCCTCTCGTCTTAATCTTTCCGATTCTATTCTCGCTGATCTGGATAGAATTTCAGGGTTGGGTCGTCTCAAGCTTGTGAAATTTAATTCTTTAAAAACCCAACTTCTACAAATCTCTCTCTCTAAGACACTTAACTTTTCTATCTCTTTCGACGGTTCTCTCGTCTCTCCTGTTGACAATATAAACATCCTTGGCCTTAACATAAACAAAAAAATGTTTTGAAAACCTCAAATCACAGTGGTTGCTAGGGCGGCTTCAAAGAAACTGGGAGTTCTGTTTAGAGTGCGAGACTTTTTTTCCTCTTCTCAGTTACTCCAGCTATACAAGGGTCTATCTGCCCTTGTATATAGTACTGCTCTCATATTTGTGGGGCGGGGCTCTAGTTTCATCCGGCTTTTGGATAGGGTCGAGTCAAAGGCCAAAAGACTTATAAACTCTCCTGTACTTTTTAGTTCACTTGACCCTTTATATTTGCGGCATGATGTTGGTGCTTTATCCGTTTTCTATAGGTACTGTAGAGGCAAGTGCTCGAGGGAACTATCCACTCGCGTACCACCACCTTTACGACGCCCTCCGTAGCACAAGGGGTGCTGTGTCGGCACATGAGTTTTGTGTTGATGTTAGTAACTCCAGACTGGTTCGCTGCGGTGCTTCTTTCTTTCCTGCCACCTCTGTTCTGTGGAATTCTCTTCCATCATCTGTGTTTCCTACTCAATTTAATTTCCCTCACTTTAAAGCCTGCGTCTGTGCTCATCTGCGTAATTTGCGTTAGATGAATTTTGAGAGCGTACAACACCACTCCTTGAATAGGGTTCTGCCCGTGAGCGGCGGTGACAACTGTAAAAACAATAAATAAATAAAAGGTTCTAATAAGGAATTCCTTAAGCTAGCTGAAACCCCACAAGAATGGAGGAGCTTGCTCGCTTGACAAAAAAAAAAAAAAAAAAAAAAAAAAAAAGAAGTGGAAGCCGCCTTATCTGCAACCCCTGGCAACAGCACTGATAGTGACGATGGTGGCTTTTCAGCAAATAAACCTACTGAAGATGAGGATTTGGATATGTTAGACTTTGATAAGTTCATGGCCGAAATTGCATTGACATCTCATTCACCTTCAAAGGAATCACATCATGGAACCTCATCGTAAAAACTGAAGAGACAGTCATCAAGGAGCAAAGATAATTCAAATTTGCAGTCTGTGAAAGAGGATAAGGCTCTAAGAAAACATGAGATGCTGCCTACAGAAGAGAATCCTTTCATGCGGTGGCATGAAAATGGGCCAAGGTTTTCATAATTGTCAGTGCTTGCAGGCAAATAATTATCAGCACCTCCTTCATCAGTCGAAAGAGAGCGTATTTATAGTGTAGGTAAGAATGTAAACACCCCAAAAAGGAACAGTCTCTCGCCAGATACTAGTGAAACCTTCACAATTTGTGAATTTTTAAATTTGAGTATTTTTTTTTTGTTTTGTTTTGTTTCTGAGAGCGGACCTCACCAACAAAGGGCATATGCCGTCCCTCCAGGCAGACAAAAAACTGCCCTTCAGGCTACCACGAGTTCAAGGCAAGTGAACCCACCTGCACGAGAGCCCGTGATACT